>JAAAKQ030508140.1:0-19914 GCA_010016005.3 Zanna intricata | reverse complement strand
ATTCATACAAATCATCCTCATTCATCCTCTGAAGTAATACCTAACGGTAGTTCCGGAGGCTAAACAGATAAAGAGAGATCACAAATTATATATATATATTATATATATATATACTAATAAGCAGATAATGAAAGAAACTGCCGAAGTATTTACTTGGATGAATATCCAAGATAAATGAGGTTATAACCTTAATAAGAACAAGATCACAGAATATATAATTAATTTTGAGATAAAATACAGAGAAGTCCATATTAATTATTTAAAATATAGAGGCTATACATTTTATATGTAATAACTTTATTTTCTTAATTTTCATTATTAATGTTTATTGATCCTCGTCCCTTTCAAAGTTCTTCCCTCCCCTTTTCACAAACGTTTTCCAGCGGTGTTTCCACTTCAGTCTGGATAGCTTCATTTGAAATGGCCTTCAAAGTCCATAGACGAATTTACTTTATGTCATCAATAGTTTCTATACGGCGTCTTTTCATCATTGATTTTAATTTTAAAATAAAAAAAAATAGTAAAGAGCCAGGGTCTGGCGAATAAAGAGGCTGGGGGAGAACAGTCATCTGATTTCTGGTACAAAACAGCCACATAATGCGGATGCATTGGTAAAGGAACCACGATTTGTTCGCCACAACTCTGGTCTTTTTTGTCGGATTTTTTCACGTAACTGTTGTAAAACGAATTGATAGTACGCAAGGTTATACTTTTTGCATTTGAGGCAAAACTTAAAATGCGCAATTCCGTAATAATCAAAAGAAACTGGTCATTTTGATAATGGGTCTGAGACTGACGTGCTTTCTTGGGGCGAAACAAAGTTACATTGCCAATCCATTGTGATGACTGAAATTAAATCTTGTTGTCGTAGCTGTAAGCCCAGCTTTTGACTCCCATTACGAAGTTTATCAATGTTCAGTCGGTGTTTTTCTGCTGTTCGGTAATCAAACGAGGAACAAACTGCATCTCGATCGATATATGTTGAATCTTTCAGTCAAAAAATCTAGGCATGATCCAATGAAGATGCTAATTTCTTCTGCAAGTTGTCTGACAGTCAATTGGCGATTTATACGCATCAGATTGTTATTATTCTGTATTTAGCTGTCATCAGTTGAAATCGAAGCACTTCCTGGTCGAGAATCATCTTCAATTAACTGACGAGCACTTTTAAATCATGGAAGCCATTTGTAACATCACGTGCGACCAAGAGTATTATCTCCTTAAGCTTAGTTAAGAAGCTGATACTTTTCTGTGAAAATTTTTCCCACGCAAAATTTTACGTTGTATCGTTGCTCCGGAGAATTGCACATTACAAAAATTTGCTAATAACACTTATTCAAGTTGAACTCAAATAAAGATAACACGAAAACTAAACGATGTAACAACAATCCAAGAACATGTGGCTACAGAAAAGGTTATGCGAAACAATTGCTGCAACCGCACTTCACCAAATAACAAAATTGACGCAAAATTAAAAATGTTCTGTTATTTTCTGAAGAGACCAAACGTATGAAATAATGTTAAGGTATATGATGATACTAAATATAAAAATAATTAAAAATTATTTCATAATTAAGAAAGTGTTTATGAAAATTATTTTATCACATGTTTATGTAAAAATTGAATGGGATGCACAAACTGAAAAGTTTTTATTATTTTTTAATAAATATTACTTAAAAATTCATTTAACAAAAAATATTGTTAATCAAACATTTTAACTGTATTTTAAATAAATTATTTCAACGATTTTTTAAACGATAATATAATTTATTATAAATAACAACCAAAAAGTAAAAAGGCCTCTCGTATGATATTGAAGGTATTTTTTGATAATGTTCGGTCTTATTCAAACTCCTGTAATGTGAAATGAACAAGAAAATCTTTTTCTTTTTTTATGTTTTCTGCCCTCGAAGTCACGTTTCAATAATACGAATCATTAGAAAATTCCATAAAGCAATATGTTATTCCTGTTAAATGACTGGATAAATTCATTCAGGGTTGGGAATAAAAAATTATCCTTTTTCCTTAAGTTATCCTTAAGTGTAGTTTTTACTTAAGCTTTTCCTTATTCCTTAAGTATTTAGACTGGATTAGATGATTTTTATGAAATGTTTTACCATGACTTCTGAATAGGGATGCTAATATCATATCGTTTTGGTTACAATTGGTTAAGGGAATGGAACATACGGTCACAATGGGTCCTATCTAAAAGTTTTACTCAAAGAGTAGAATATATATGTTTTTTGTTTAATTCTTTACTTACAAACTTTAACTTTCCACATAAATCTAAAAGGTAATATTCTGTAAAGGATAAACCCTTCTGTACCAAGAGTTCCGGACAGCCATGAGAATTAAGAAAATATTTTCCACTTTATGCATTTACACCTATACGAGTGTATATACATATGAATGTATGTATGACTTTTTAAGAGTACTTTTTGTCTTCAGTCATTTAACTGGTTTGATGCAGCTCTCCAAGATTACCTATTTAGTGCATTATTATTGTTGCAGTTTGGTACCTTTAAATGTTAGTAATTGTTCCTTTATCTCTATGCTTGAACCCTAAATTTTTTAAAATGCTGAACATTTTATTCCAATCTACGTTATGAAGTCTCTTTACTAAATCTATAAATGCTATGTTTGTTGGTTTGTATTTCTTTAATCTTCCTTCTACAATTATTCTGAGCGCTAAAATTGCTTCTCTTGCCCTTTTCCTGAAAACCAAATTGGGTCTTCTAACACTTTTTTCACTCTCCTCTTAATTCTTCTGCACAGAATTCTATTTAAGATTTTTGATGCGTAAGTAGGTAAGTAAATTGTTCTTCACATTTATTTGCAACTGCTTTCTTTAGTATCATGTCAATAACACTCTTTTTGAAGCCTGACGGAACTTCCCTTTTTCGTATAACTTCCTTTTATCACTTGTTTTTATAATCTATCAATCGCTTCTTCACTTGTGCTGTGCAGTAACTCTGCAGGTATCCTGTCTATCCCAGGAACTTTCTGCCATTCAGACCATTTAATGCTCTCTTAAATTCAGATCTCAGTATTGTATCGCCCTTTCATCCATTCCGATTTCCTCTTCTTCTCCTATTATGGCAGTTTCTAACTAATCTCCTCCGTATAAGTATTCAATATATTCTACCCACCTATCGATTTTTTCTTTCTTGTTTTAAATCGATTTACTTTCTTTATGTAACACATTATTAGATTTTAATTTATGTACCACAAAATTCTGCTTAACTTTGCTGTATGTTCTGTCTTTTTTACAAATAACCATTTCTCTCTCCACTTTTGAACACTTTCCTTTAATCTACTCTTTTTCGCTAATTTGTATTTCCTGTTTGATGTATTTCTTAATTGTCGATACCTTCTTCTTTACCTACTTATCACCTATTATATTGTCTTTTACCTTCTTCATCACTAGCATTGTTATACTTTTTATATTCATCCTTAAGCTGATATATATCACCTGATATATTGGTTTCTACCAGGTTTTCTCTTTGTTCCGCCTAAGTTCGTTCTGCTGATTTAAGAATTTCTTTCTTAACATTCTCCCATTCTTTTTCTATATTTTCTACCTTATCGTTTTTACTCAGACCTTTTGTGATGTCCTCATCAACAATCTTCTTTACGTTCTCTTCTTCAAGCTTCTCGAAATTCCACCGATTCATCTGACTCCTTTTCTTCAGGAGACATTTTCCAAGTCTACATTTAATTATCAATAAATTATGGTCGCTAACAATGTCTGCTCCAGCATATGCTTTACATTCGAAGTGTTGATTTCTAATTGTTTATTTAACCATGATATTATATACCTGATACTTGCAGTTTACAAGGCTTTTTTCACGTGTATATTTTTCTATTATGTTTTTTAAACTTTTTTTAAACCTCCGGAACCACAATTAAGTATATCTTCAGAGGGATGAGATGAATGAATTGTATGGTGTGTGAAAAATGCCATGCCTGACCAGGATTCGAACCCGGGACCTCCGGATGAAAAGCCGAGACGCTACCACTCGGCTACGGAGACCGGCATGTTTTTTAAACTGGGGGCTGGTAATTACTAAATTATACTTCACGTAAAACTCAATAAGTCGGTCCCCTCTATCACTCCTTTTGCCCAGCCACTACTCACCCACAATATTTCCTTCCTTGCCTTTTTCGATGCTTGTATTCAAATCTCCAACTATGTTTAAATTTTCATTTCTTTCTTCATGTTTAATTGCTTCATCAATTTCTTCGTATACATACTACCTCATCATCATCATCATCACCATCACCATCACCATCACCATCACCATCATCAGTTGTACTTATAGACATTAACAAACGTTATCGGTTTAGTTTTTGATTTCATCTTAACTACACTTATTCTATCGCTAAGCTTTTTTGAAATACTAAACTGTCTCCCCTATCTTCTTGATCATGACCAAACCTACTCCTGTCTGCCCTTTATTTGACGCTGAGTTTATTATTCTAAAATCACCTGACCAAAAATCGTTTGGGATCCGAACCTTGCTAATTCCTACTAATTCTTTTAACTACCCATTTCCCTCTTTAAATTTTCTAACTTACCAACTTTTTTTAGACCTAAGAGTTAATTTTTAATTTTTTAGTGATCCCTTTCTAAGTAGTCTTCATTTTTAGATCCGAACTGGAGACTAGTTTACCTTCAGAATATTTTATCAAGGAAGTCGCCTCCACCTTTGTTACATGTCAATGCATAGAGCTATATTTTTTTTGGAAAAAAAACATATTGCTTTCTGCTATGAAGTACTCAGAAGATTGACTGATGTTAATGTGGCCGTTTAAGTCCTCATGGCCTATGCCTTTAACAACTACTGACAGAGCTGCTGTCTTCTTTCAGGAATCATTCCTTAGTCTGGCTCACTACAGATACCTCTCCAATATAGTTGCACCTTCGGTCCAGCTACTCTGTATCACTGAGCACTCAAGCTCCCTTACCATCGGCAAAGTCTCAGGATTCATAGAGGGAGTTACGTGCATAAAAATAATTTTAATAACAAATTTTTCCGGGAATAAAATTTTACATAAATAATTTATTTTTATCATTTTATCTCGTTATTGAATTACTTATATTGGAGACTCGTCTGCGATATAAATATGCATGTACCTGTATTTGTATTACATAATATACATATAAATGAATGACGTACTTTTGACCCCACCAATGAAAAGAGCAGAAAAATTTTTATTGAATATGTGGTTACAATATGATGACCTTGGACCCTTTTTTCAGAGTGTTTTTGAAAAAATATTCATTTTAAATGAAATTTTTTTAAAAAATCGGGTTAACCTTAAAATAACGGTCAAGGTCAAATCCAAGGTCACAATGAATTGTTCCTTGTCTAATTTGAGTAACTTTTGTTTATGTAATATTTTTTTTTGTATTGTATGTAGTTTGCGAGAAAACCGCCTGGGCGATTAAAATGAAACACCTACAGATATATAAAATTCTTGGTAGAAAGGAATGACAGGATCTTTTTTCAAGTTATAAAAATTATTTGTAAAAGTTTCTGCTAATTAAAAAAAAAATAAGACGAAATTTAGTTTATTTATTTAGTAAAAAGTTGGTTTGTTTAGTTCAAGTTTAGTTTCATATCATCATATTTTAATGCTTTGATAATTGTTAGTAGTTTTACTTACTTTATGATAAATTTTACATTTTCTATCCTAGATAATTCTTATACGTTTATTATTTTGTCTTGTGATATGGATATGGAAGTTCTAATCCCATTTATCTGTTTTACTTTTAATGTATTTTTTTATTTTTGCTACAATGCATTAACTCTGTTTCTTTATTTATTGAAGTTAACGTATTTTAAAAGAATTTTGCTTATATCTGTTACAAAGTTTTATTTTTCATAAAATAGTTTTATTTTGAACCACAAATTAAAAAAAATAAAAAATATATGAAAATAAACTAAGAGGTTTTTAGTTGATCAAGTCTGTTTTATTACTGTTTAAATTCACACTAAATCGACTTGGAAAAAATTATCTCCGTTTCACTTGTTTATAAATTTCTTTTTCGGAAGACTAATTAAATTTTTTATTTTGATAATTAACTATCAGTTATCATAGATGAAAAAGTTTGAAATTTAAATGAAATGAAACACCAAATTAAACGGTTTCAGTACACATAGCAAATACAAGATGAGTAATGAATTTTAAGCCAGACAGCTATTGGAATTCGAAATGAACTAGTCTTCCAATAAGTCTGAAATGTTTAAATGTAGAGGCTATAATGTTTAAACATCTATTGTAAGTATACTCATGGATTTTACTCATAGATATAAGTATAATCATAGATTTTATAAGGACTGCTTAATGTTACATTACAAACAACTGATGATTTTGTTAACATAATAGTCCACATAAAAATATTATTTATTTTCAATTTTTATTCGAAAATTTTAATTTACCATCACGGATGGTATTATAATTACGTGGTTTTTGTTTTACTAGCTAGAAATTATCTTTCATGTTTGGCTTTCTTGCAAAATACCGTCTTCTTATATTTTCCTTCAATTCTGAAATAATATTAGTGCTTAAGTAATATGAATGCTTAAGTAATGTTAAATAAGTTAAATTTCTTTAACGAAAATAGTCCAAAAAACAAAATCATTTGGTGTTTGTTATGTAGATTTTATCAGGGATTTAGCTGTTATCGTAGTGGTATTTAAACAAAATGCAGAAAATGCGAAAGTATGTAATTACTTTTTTTATTTGTTCTGCGAGTCGGAGGAACACCATTTGTGAGCGATGTGTCTCACTCGCTTACAGGTTCCGCAAGATGTTATTAAAAGTGCATATGTAAGCCTGCGGCCACCGAATAAATTTCTTATCTCACCACCTCCCATCTTGAGGCCGGATCCGCAGTTAATCATTGCACAGACTCGGGAGGTACCCGGGAGGGATCCAGAGTACCATGCATTACCACCGTTACCCATCCATGCAAGCGCGGACGCAAGACAGCTCCGCAAGAGGCTGCATATTTTCCCTAGCTCACCGTCTGAACATAGGACTTTATAACAGCTTACTTGGTTTTCCCGATCAGTCCGCTTCGAGTGATCCGAGTCTCGGTCGTCTAACTCAAGAATATGAGAGTCGGCTGCTTCCTCGCCGCCACTCACCCGAACAAGCTCAGGCGAACGACGACTCCTCGAAGGGCTGCCCCCTGTCTCTTTTCTTCCCAGTCCTTTCGTTCAACTATCCCAGTTATGTAGGTTGCTATCGTGGAAAAATGAGATCGTAGAAAATCACCAAACTAAACAAGGAAATGTAGTTAAAAAAAAAAAAAAAACGAGAAGTGGAAAACAACACGACGAAACACAACAAAGCGATGAACTATTTATAAAACAAGAAGAATTTAACTAAGAATACAACGAAACTTTGATAAAAGAGGGATCAAGACGGCATAGAAAAAATGGCGTCAACCAGACAGCATTCGGAAAATGACTCATATCTCTACTTACTAATAAAACTGGCAACACAGCTGCAAGACTTTCTCATCACACGTCATTTTTCTGATGCACAGTTTACACACACAACTTAATATATTTATCATTTTATTTAAATATAACATTTTATATTTATTTAATTCAACGATTCTAACTAAGCGAACGCGCATACCGTATATCATTCGCGCAGGTATGACAGTACTAGTGGCCACTTTAAGTAATTATTTACATTTTAAATATTATTCATTTATTTAATTCTACCACTCACCTGTGACTTCACAACATAACAGGCAACTACAATAGCTCTATTTCAATACTACATTAGCCATTGGTGAGAGGGGGTAAAGGCAGTATACCTACTTAGTCGTGTTTATTTAAACGTTTTTTTTTTTTTTGGTGGAGGTGCGATTTTGCAAAAGGTTTTTTGTTGGAAATATTATTTTTTTAACTCTTAACAACTGTGCCTAAGAAAAATAAGAGCTTAATTAAGGGAAATTTCGAGATATTGAGGGTGATCTTGCTGTTAGCCTCAGCCGAACTTCATCCCTTGACCTTTTTTTAAAGTTGAAAATTGAATAGCATTAAAGCTCCATATATAGAAGTAATCTGACCACGTTTGGTAGTTCTGGAAATATAAGAGATGGAAGATCGAACAAACACACACACACACACACACGCGCGCGCGCACACGCACGCGCGCACACACACACGCACACACACACACACACACACACACACACACACACACACACGAACGTACGTAGGTAGGTATGTACGAAAATCCGTAAAATTTAAATCCGGGTTTTTGGGTTCCTTAGGTGAAAACCGGATGCCCAAACTGCACAGATTACAATACTTTCCTTTCCCTTCTAAAGGTACAGCTCTGCTGTAGTGTTAGACGGGAAAGTAAAAAATTCAGAAGATAATTTTGTATTGCATAGTTTATTATTTAGGAAGATCTACGTTACTTTTAGGTCAAGTGTAACTCTAAATCATTTTATTGAGTCCAATATTGAATTGATATTTTTCTGCAAAAAGACCATCAAAGGATTACTTAAACATAATTTTTAAGTTATCTTTCTCTCTTCCAAGTATTTCTTTATCTGTTTTGATCTTTTTTGTTCTTCAATACATTTCATACAACAGGGTTTTTACTGCTATACAGCTTTATTCAGATTGTACAAGAACTTTACAAACTAATCTTTGTTTGAGATAGTTTCGTGAATTGTACTGAATTTTTGCATTTCTGTTTTCATTTGTTTGATGAAATCTTAATGGTGTTTTATAAAAAAATTTTATCAAAGGTTTGTTTGTTCAATCTGGATCACTCATCATATGTCCAAAAAATCTTAATTTTGGTTTTCTACACTCTGTTTCTAGTGTATTTAGATAAATTTCAAATACTTAAAACAATTTTGATCGTCAACAATTTTGTACGTCATTACATTTTTCTGAGGATTCTACTTTATATATTTAATATTTTTTCTAAGTTGTTAAAATAAAATGTTTCCATTCCATAAAAAATAACAAGTTTAATTACTGTATTGTAATGTCTTGCCTACGAGCTAAACATTTTTTTTTGTTATAAATATAGTTGATTAAAAATGCTAGTTTTTCTAATCCCGATAATTTTATTTCTAAAAAATTTTTATACTTTCCATTATTGGTAATTATTATTTCTCCTAAATAAATAAAGGTCTTGGTATTTTTTACATTTGAAATTTTTATATGTATTATTTTCTGGTTAAATTTTTAATATTTGTTATGATTTCAATTTTGGTAAAATAGATTTGTAAACCAACCTGTTCAGCTATAATTTTAAAGTCCTAAATTTGAGCAATTGCAACTTCTGATCCAGTTAGAAAAGTTAAATCATTAGAAAATGCTGATTTTTAACTATTAAAATCCGTTTCTTTAAGTGCCTAATCTTATTTCTTTGTTATTCTTTTCCCAAAATGCTTTCATAATTTTATCTAATACAGTATTAAAAATGTGATTGATAGGCCATCTTTCTATTTTAATCCCGTTTTGCTTTGGAACAGTTTGCTTATTTCTACCCAGAATTTAAATTTGGAGATTATATCAGTAAAAGTAAGTTTTGAAATATTTTTGATCGACTCAATGTTTTGTTTTAAAACATTTATGAAAATAATTTTTTTTATTTGTTCATTTTTTTATCCGCTCAGAATTTCTGTTTTAATATCCTATAAGATAAAAGTCGCCTCAGTTCCACAAGCAATTCTAGAAAGAATTATGGTGTCAGCAATAATAATATTGCAGTTGTATTATTTCATTTCTGTTTATATAGAAGAAAAATAGAACAGATTTTTGCAGTAAAACCGACAACTACTTCTTTTCAGATTTGGACAAATAGCATAATACTGTAAATATTATCTTGAGGCTTGGAATGTCGTTGGTCTAAATGTATTGAACTGCAAGGCGACTACGTTGAAAATTACAAAAAAGGTCAGAACAATGTTATTTTATTTTCTTTCTGAAAACAACATAATATTCCGAAAACATTCCGAGCCATCTTCGTAATTTATTAAGCATTTATTTAATTAGTTAGCTATGTTAGATGCATGGGTATCACGCCTTTCTCACAACCTCAACACAAAAACTCTTTCTACATCTAAATCAGTTGGACTGTGCACTCAGATCATTACTTGATTGAGTCAAACATAAAAAATAATATCCTCATACCACCAAAACAATTGTTGATTGCAACAACTACAATGAGGGATTAGAAAATTTTTAAGCATGTTTTGTTAAACAATACCATTTACGGTTGCCAACTCGAAAAAGAACGGACACTGTCTTTGTTTACTTGGGCAAAGAAAACATTGATCTTAGGGCCATACCATATGTGCTGCAAAGTTTTATGAGGGTTTTCACTACTCAATATTTGGCAGTTATAGGTGAAACCTTGCCACTGATGTGAAACTGATTCATCAGTAAAAATTGCATTGCCCAAAAATATGCCGTTTTCTGTAATTTAAAGTTTTTATAAAAGTTTTCCTAAAATTCAATTATTCTCAAAGTACTCGTGATTTATTTTAAAATCAATAAATGAATTCATAGATTTAAAAATCCCCTAATGAAAACATACCCCATCTCTCTTTGCTCTAGTTCGCTTTCGAGAGCGGGGTCAATGTCTACACTCTCCCACATTGCAGCTCCATGACAGTTCTACACACAACCCTTCTCATCCTAACAGCGAATGTCTCACTCAGCTAATCGGGGCTCTATACTAAAACGTCTGTCTTGGTGAAGTAAGCAACCAGACGGGACTCTAGCCACTAGGGTTGCTATTCTATCTACATATCCATAACAGAATTTGACCCCCACAGCCATCCTCCATAGGGCAAAGAATCTAAGGCGTGTATCCTTGGTAAACTTTTGATTATAGATCTCACTCTCAAGACAAAGCATCACCGTATTAAAATCTGTACGGATCTCGGTCTGCAGTCCTAGGATAAACTCAAGTAAATCGCTTTTACCCCCGTAGGGAATTGAACGGGATCTACCCCGTTCAATTCAGAGACTCAAACTGCTATACTTTAACTAGAAAGATCACAATAGTTGAGTCATACACAGTAAATTTATTCTGTAAGATTCGATGATGAGTTCTATGGTGTTCTTAATTCCCTAAGGAAAGATATTCTGAATTTTATCTTGTTTCAACAAGAAAAATTACCCATCTACACAGTTTAAAATATGAATGAGTTTATAGGTCTCAAAAACATGGTGGTATTCTACATCACCTCATATTATCCAGATTTGCACCTTTTGATCTCTTCATTTATCTGCCATAAAGTGTAAGAGTAGCCGTTTTAATATTGTACAGATCTAGTGTGAATCACCGAAAGTGTACATTGGGGACAACTAATTTTAAGAGCACGACGATTAAATTTAAATTAGTAGTTCTTTTTTTGTAGGCATAATGTAGAAACATTTTGATTGCACATTGTAACGGTCAGTTATAACTTTGTAACTCGTAGTCTAACAGATCTGGAAATCGGTTTATTTCGGTTGCCTGATTTGTTAATTTTCCTCTTAAAGTTCTCAAGTCTCACCATTTGTTAAAAATAAATTTTTCATTAAACAATTTTTGATAAATATTCATTCCTTTTCTTGGGGGAATTAAATAAAACATGAGATACTTTAATATCATGTGTTAATTTTATAAATAAAAATATTTCATACGCTCAAAACAGTAATGTAATTTTGTATTTGTTGCCAGTTAATCTAATTAAATGTGGATAAAAAATTATGAACCCAAAAAGAAAAAACTGGATTATATGAAGTATAATATAATAATTGATATTAATAAATTTAATTTAATCTAATTTTTAATTTATTTTGCTAATGCGTTTTTATTTTTTTATTCAATTTTCTGGATAACAGTAATTAAATATTATTTACATGACTGATGAAATGAAATTTTGTATTTTAAAAGTTCAAACAAAATAATTACATTTTTTAACTTTTTTATCTATTTGTGAATATTGCTTTTAAATTTCACAAACTTTTAACTTGATACACACTTTTAAATGGATATCAGCCTGAATTTAACTTCTGATTATGATAAACAAATTTAAATTTATCATTATATTTTCAGATTAATGGTGACATTTAATTATTTATATAAAAAGAATTAGAAACAAAACAAATTTAATTACTAAATAATTAAATTCCCAAAATAATAACATCTAGATGATCTGAAATTTGTATAGGATAATGTAAAGTTATTATTTATTTCTGTTTTTTTTTTAATGAAATCCCAGTAAAAGTTATAAACAATAATATAAAATTATAATTTTTACCTCCAATATCAAAGCGACTATTGCAGGAAGCCGTAAGATGTGGCCTACAAGTCTGTCTCTTCTTTAAGCTAGATTTTTCCAAATGCTTCTTTCTTCATCAACTTACAACAACACCTCTCTTCATTTCTCACTTTATCCACCCATCCGATTTTTAATATTCTCTTATAGCATCGCATTTCAAAAGCTTATTGTTAACAATTAATTTATTTTTTGTTTTGTTATTTCTTATTGCCTGTTCAACTGGATGTATGACTTAGTGCTTGTGGAATGTTAATTACCTTTTTATCAATTTTTATTTTGCGATTTTGCTGCCGGTTACGTAATTGCTTCTAGTTTCTCACGTTTAATTTTTTTTCTTGGTAGACGAGACCACGGGTTCGCGTGCGTCTTAGCGTGTGCTCGCTTCATTGCTTTATAGCCCTTTTTTTCGTCAGTTGGACTTTTACCATGGAATGAACAATACTTTATCTCGACTCAACATGGATCCATTCTTCATTGTCTTCTTTGTTCATAGTCTTCAGTATTAATTTCGTTCAAATTGTGTATAATTTAGTAATGTGTATAAGTTATTCAAATGTTTAATTTTTTTCAAATTCAATTAAGTTTTTTTTTCTTTGTGAACAACCACGCTCAGTATGTAAGTAATCATTTTTTATTAATTATCGACGTGGATCAAGTTTTTTATCTTTAATTTCTCACACCAAACGAGTAGCTCTAATGTTTTATATGAATTTAAATTTTCAAGTAATTTTACCTCATATTTTAATCAATTGAAAAGACTGCAAAATTCATCAGTCTTACCGTACCCAATGAACATTTTCCTTATTATGATTTAATAACCTGTTTGTTTTAATTTTATTTTATTGTATGATTTTGTTGCGGATATACGAAATTTAAATCCAGTTTACTGTTTATTTCCAAAATACTTCAAATTGCGGTGAAAAAGTTTAAGTGTTCTATATATATATATTAATAAAAAAACTTTCTTATTTTAAAAAAAAGTATACACTTTGTTTTTTTATTTATCAGTTTGTTCTTTTATCTAATGTTTATTCAGTATTTTTTTTTCTAAACACTTGTATTAAATTACTGTTTTGTTTCTTCCAAATTTTAATTAATTTCAATTATAGTAATGTTAAATGTTAAGTAATAATATTACACCGTTAATTATTATTATCTACTTTGTAAATGTCACATTAGTTTTCAAAACTCACTACACCTTATCAAAATAATATTAATTTATACACTTTCTTATTTTTCTAAATACTTTTTATTAAATTAATGTTCATTCAAAATTTAGACTAATTATTGTTCAACTCTCTTTTTTTATTCTAAATTTAATCTCATTATACAGTTATTCTTATACTAGAGCATTTATTTATTTTAAATTTCCTGATTATCCTCGCACGGTTGGTAGTTAGCTATTGCACATATAATCACACATATAATCTTTTCTCCTCAGCTACTCCAATCGTCCAAGTTTCACTTCCATATAAAGTTACGCTCGATATGCCATTGAAAATGTTTTCCTGACATTTAAATTAATTTCTTAAGTAAGAAAAATATATGTTTGATGGGAAAGCTGTTTCGTGTGTGCTATTCGGCATTTTATATCGCTCCTGCTTCATCCATCTTTAGTAACTCTACTTCCCACATAAAAAAATTCTTCTCCCTCCATAGTCTTTTCTCGCCCTCTTTTTTTATTCAGTGGTCCATCTACTTTATTTTGTTACTTTCGTTTTGTTCTCAAAAACAATAGAGTTTTATAAGTTTTGTATACAGTATTCATGTGGTAGTTCTTTTATATGACTTCACTCATATCATTCATTTTTTTTTCTAATTCTGTTTTACTCTCAACTAGAATAACTATATCATCAGCAAATACTAGCATTTTTATCTTTTCACACTGCACTGTTACACCGGATCTAAATTGTTCTTCAACATCATTAACTGCTAATTCTATGTAAAGATTAAAAAGTAACGGGCTAGGGAACATCTTTGTCTGACTCCCTTTTTATTACTGCTTCTTTCTTACGCTCTTCTATTATTGCAGTTGCAATTTGATTTCTGTAAATGTTAGTAATTGTTATTTTATCTCTATACTTGATTTCTAAATTTTTTTAAATGCTGAACATTTTCTTCCTGTCCACGTTATCAAATTCCTTTTCTGAGTCTATAAATGCCGTATTTGTTAGTTTGTTTAAACATTTTTTTTCTTTTCAGTAATTATTATATTGTTTGACTTTAATATATTATCTTCTAAAACAAACAAATTATATTAGTTTTATTAAAAATTTGTGATTAATGAGTGTAATTATTGTCGATACATTTACAAACAGATTTAGTTATTTTTATCTAATTTTCTGCATTTTATCATCAGGGAAAATATGTTAATTTACAAATAAAAATATTCCCTGGATATTTTCTAGCAGTATTTTAATGAAAACATCATTAATTAGCTTACAGGCATAATTTCACATTTTTTCATTCTGAACTCAAAATACATTTATCAATTTTAATATTCATACTAATTGTAAATCTCACACATCAATTAATCATCTTTTAAGTTAACAATAATTATTTCTACAACTGATAAAATCGATTTTTATGATACACAAATTGTAGGTTAATACAAACGACATTTGCAGTGTGACACAATCAATCACTAAATGTTTTAGAATATCCAACCTCTTTTTATATTAAAAAAAAGTTTATAAATGCGCGACAATTAGAAGCTATTGTAACTCGTAAAAACAAAGACTGATCAAGAGAGACTAATGTAGCAGGAAACAACTAGTTATTTCATGGAATTTTTTTGATTAAAAATGTGTTTGTCAACTTGCACTCTAACGAATATAAAGTTTTTTTTTTGTTATTCCTACGGGCTGTTTAATATTTTTTTTCATAAATCCCTAAGGGATTGAATGTTGCGAAATTTTCATATCTAACTAGTATACAATTTTTCAATGAAAATTTTTGTTATTTTTAAAAAGATAATAAAATAAGAAAAAAGTAGCCATACTTACTTTTAATAATAAAAAATTATTTTTATAATATTTACACAAAATTCTATTATGCAAAATAATTTATTATTATCTCTTAGTATGAAGGAAATGCATCATAGAGAAGTGATTACAACATTAAACTTTGACGTAAAATGTTTAAAAACAATTTATTTGGTATATTAAAAAGAATTATTACCTACACAAGAATCTTAAAATTACAGTGATAAAAAATGAAATTGTCCTAAGTGAAAGAAAAACACATCAAAATATCTTACTAATCAGATTATTAGATAGCCAAAATATTTACAGCGTGATATTTGCAACAATTATTCATATAAAACATATATTTTCTTACACACAGATTATCAAATTAATATAAATATAATCAAATTTAAGAAATTAATTACGTATAGTTATTAAGGCCACAAACACATGTTACATTCAGCAGAAATAACGTTTTTATACTGTTTTTGCTAAAATGTTTTACAAACAAACTAAATGCAAAATAAAAATTATGAATTTTTTAGTAATCATTTAAAAAAAATTATATCCGAAAATTTCTTACCCAAATTTAACTTTGTATATTCAGAGTGTAATCATGAACTTCTCCCGGGACTTTCATCACCTATTCTACTCATTAAATTAATGGAAAAAGTTCATTATAAACAAATATTCTAAAATGATTCGTTTACCACTTACGGTTAGTGGGAAATGTTTTGTTCTGATTTCATGTATACAGGTGAAATGAAGTGGTTCTAAAGGTTTTAGGACGTTTATTAAGGAGCAAGATTGGAGGAGGACTACTTATGGTATTTGACCTAAAAAATTTTAAAAAATAGGTTACAGAACCGTACCTGCAGTGGTTTTTGAGAAATCTGGGATGAAAATCAATAAATAGGAGAAAAAAACTCTGTTTTTTATGTTTGACGTATAATAACTGTTAACGCAATAGCTAACTCCCAGCCGTGCGAGGATAATTAGGAAATTTAAAATAAAATAAATAAATGCTCTGGTATAAAGAAAACTGTATAATGAATTTTAAATTTAGAATAAAAAAAGAGAGTTGAATTAATTAATTATAAATTTTGAATAAACAGAGTTTAATAAAAAGTATTTAGAAAAAAAGGTATAAATTATTAAAATAATTCAAAAAATTACAAAGTTTAAAATTCCAAAAATTAAAAAAAAAATCCAAAATTGCACTAAATATAAAAATGTATTGAAGAATTCCATGAACTAAATTTTATGACTTAATTTTAAATTTTTCCATTAGAATGAAAATATTATTTTAAATATTTAACAATTATTTTTAGTTAGTAAAAACACAAAGTATTACCTTTCATGATATGTCGTTTGTAAATAATACTATATACAGTTGGATTTTTTTTTTATAACAAATGTTAGGATGCACTAAATTTATTGACTTGCTGC
This sequence comes from Zanna intricata, assembly GCA_010016005.3. NCBI lineage: Eukaryota > Metazoa > Arthropoda > Insecta > Hemiptera > Fulgoridae > Zanna > Zanna intricata. The sequence goes on along the minus strand of JAAAKQ030508140.1, from coordinate 3,168 downwards.
ATTTTCTGCAACATATAATGCAGAATTTTTATTTTTGGCTCGCACTTTTGAAATTACACAATTGATAACGTACTTAGCAAAAAAACAAAAAAAAAAAAACAAGAAAACTTATTTAAACTGAAGACTTAACAGAATTGGATATATAAGTAGTACAGCCGGGTTTACCGAAAATTATAAACAAAAAACTTGATTAAACTTTAAGAAATACATAAATTGAGATTATCATAATTACTGAGATATTTAGAACGCGAACAACAAAAACAAAAAATGGTGATGTGGTGAGTCCGCGGCCGAGGTGTCTTTCGCATCGATGTTAAATGCCGACTGACGATAAAGGGGCTAAAACAAAGGAGCGAGCACACGCTAAGACGCGCCCAAACCCGCAAGCGCGTCTACCAAGAAAAAAAAAATGAAACGTGAGAAGTATAAGGAATTACGTAACGGGCTGCAGAATCGCGAAATAAAAATTAATAAAAAAGCGATTAACATTCCACAAGCAATAAGTCATACATCCAGTTGAACTGGCAATAAGAAATAACAAAACAAAAAATAAATTAATGAATCAAACTTAACACAAATGTGTTAACAATAACATTGTTATATGGATAATAAAGAAGTAAATATTTTAAACCATACGTCCAAAAAATTTAATTAACAAAATGGTGTAAGATATATTGAATAAAACAAAGCAAATTTATAAAAATTCGAATTTTTTTTAGAAACGGTACACTAGACCAAATTGCCTACAAGTTCATAACAAATGTTGAAAAATGAGCCCGCCAATTTCAGTAAATTTTTTGGCACGCTTCTGTACTACTTTTGTTGCTCTTTTTAGTTTTTCATGGCTTTCCTAAAGTTGTTCGGGCGAATCTAGAATGAGAACAACTAATTTCTCACGACAATGGATTTTTGTTTTGTATACCATATTTTTTAGCCATTCACAGATGTGCAAAACTGATTTTGATTAAGCGATTTTAGTGGCCAGTAACGTGAACCACATCTCCATTAAATATTTTCTTGATTAATATTTTTCCAAGTTACAATAATTCGTCTCTCTATTCCTTTTCAGTTACATCCTTAACTACTATTAGTTGTCTAAAATAAATCGTATTTTACAACATAAAACAGTAAAAAAGGTTCAGAAAATATAAACATTTAAATCAAAAATTAAATTGAGTGTTTTCCAACCAACTTAACTTCTTTCTTTACTTTATTTGCTATCATTACTATTTTCATCTCATTAATTTTTAATCAGGCAGGCCAACCTGCTCTTTAAGTAATATATCTATCTATAATATCTTTAAGATAAAGTCTATCTATCTATGTACATATAAATTGTATTTATTTATTACATATTTTATTTTTAGTTTTTTGTATTTTTCTATTCTTCAATTTAATCGTTTAAAAAACTTATAAAATTGATTCTCATAATATACAAGCTAATGCAACTAATTTCCCATTTTGAGACTAAAGGGTTACTGAATTACCTTTGAGTTAACTCTGGATTGACCTTCAATCATAAAATCTGTTGTAGTAAAAATATAATAAAATTAAATTCTAATCTACCATGTTAGTTAACTTAGTTTTGTATCAACTAAGTATCCACTTTAACATAAATGTAAAATTCTGTGTTTGTGATTTTGTACTTTTGATCTAGAGAATCTCAAGACTTTAAAAATAGACAATCTTAAGAATATAAAATCTTTTTTATGTGATTAGCAATACTTTCTTTCCGTTAAATTCTTAAAAGCTGAGAAAAGAACAGGAATTGATCACACTAAGAATTTTAATATAGGTATTCCATCAAAAATAAAAAAGAAATGAAAAATACAAATCTAAGCAATTTAAAAAACAAATTGCTATAATAAATATTCTTAAATAAAGCTGTAAGATGTATTGATTCGACATAAATTTTATATTCAGAAAAGACTTATTTTTTTTTAGTAAATAAGACTAATTTAAATAAGACTAAAGCTTATTAAATAAGACTAAAGCTTATTTTTTTTTTAGTGTATAGACATCTCCACATGAAAGAAAGTTTCTTTCAAAAACCTAAATTATCCAACATTATAAAGATCATAAATTATCGAATATTTAAGGTTATTAATAATAAAATGCCATTTATTCTCTAACAATTTCATAAATTTCCCTAGTTTTGTAAAATAAAGCGATACAACTTTGTTAGTTTACTAAGATGGTTAAGTATTAATGATTCACTCTACTAGGAGGTATCCTCAAGGTAATGTAAATAATGCATTATGTCACTGGAAGATACTGGTATGGAAGGTAGTATATAAATAGAGATTAAAAGCGTTTACCTTAAAAAAAAATTGGAAGTAGAATAATAAGAATAGGTTGTTACAAAATATTGCAATTCGAAAGAATCATCAAAATAATGCATAGCTTACTCAATTTATAACAAACAGTATTATCATTTAAAGAAGCGTCAGTGATTCCTCCTCTCAAGTCTGAGAGCATGTAACCCATTTCCTATAGCGTCAACAATGTCTCGTCATAGCTCTGCCATTCAGATAACGTTAACGTTTCTCGTGTTGGCTCTTCAGTTAGTCTATCCACCTTATTATCGGTCTTTAGCGTGACTTTCTGCCCTCGATTTTTCTCTGTATTTAAGATTCTTAAGCTTCTCGAGATATAAGCCAGGCTTACGGATTACATGACCGAAAAAGCGAAGGATGCTCTGAAAGCATATTCTGGAATCCCTTCTCTGTATATCCAGCTCGTTTATAATCTGTGCGCGGAGCATTCTTCTGCAGGCATACATTTCGATACATCAATTCTCCGCCGGTATTCTACCTTGATGGCCCAGGTCTTAACGCCGTACACGACGTACTTTCTTTTTATGTTTAGCCTCCAGAACCATCGTAAGTTACTTCAAACGATGTAGAATACATATGATTGTAAATGAAATGTAGTTTTGTACCGTCTCAGGTCGATCATATCTGAGATGTGTGATTAATTGAAATCCAGCCACCAAAAACACCATCCCAACACCCGTAGGGGAAGATACCCACCCAATGACGAATTCAGTCGCCCCCTCCCGTTCCTAGCACTGAAGGGCTTTACTGGGAGTGTCTTATTGACCTTCGTACTGATTACATATCTCAGTCATCAGCCAGGCCTCGGTCGGGATGCCCCCAATGCAAATGC
>JAAAKQ030508129.1:3946-18692 GCA_010016005.3 Zanna intricata | reverse complement strand
CTTGTTATGAGTTTTACGTAACTCTAAACAGGACTGATTTATGTGATACAAAGTTTATTCATCATAAATTAAAAATCCGTACTGGTCATGTATCACCAACCGTTTACAATTATTCGATTACGTTTCTGGCATATTTTTTGTTAGCAATTTACGTTTTCTATGAATTATATGTATAAAAAGTGTATTACATTATTTATAAAAATTTACAAAATATTATTGGGAGCAAATAGATAACTGTTTGTTTAAGAACACTGTAAAGTGCCGGCTCCCGTGGCGCGAGTGGTAGCGTCTCGGCCTTTCATCCGGAGGTCCCGGGTTCGAATCCCGGTTAGGCATGAAATTTTTCACACACGCTGCAATTCATTCATCTCATCCTCTAAAAATATACCTTAATGATGATTCCGGCGGTTAAAAAAAAAAAAGTGGGGGCAAAGTACAGTTGTAAATTACAACTTTATTTGTTAAACTATTAGAGACTCATTTCAGTTTTTGTTAAAGAAATATCAGGTAAATGATAGTTAAATAAAACGGAATATTCGATTAAGTTAAATTTACTTATTTTATTTACTAAAAAAAATAGCCACATTGCTTGTATTTAATATTGTACTTTACTTTCGGCAGGCATAGTTAATTACTATAGTTAAAATTCCTTGATAAAGGTTGGATTGATGAAAACTAATTTTTTCTCTTTTTAATTATTGTGTTGTTATGTAAATATTAGTGTATAGGTATGTATGTGTGTTTGTGTGTGAGATGTGTGTGGGCGCGCGCGCGCGCGTATATGTGTATATTTATCAACTAACCATCTATGTTTTACTGGTGCTAAGGCTATGTCCTCGGTTGCAATTGAAGATTTTATATATATAAAGAATAATACAGACTAATGCTAGAAGTTATGTGAAAAAAAATAAGAGATGTAAGTATTTAGAAATAGTGTAAAGTAATATCACTGTTAGTGACAGCGTTGAACGAACACAATTAACAGGATTCTGTGAAGTGGCCGGCTTTGACAATTCAATGGCCTGAAGTAACAAATCAAAATCCAAATGTGGACAACTAAATTGGTTTCGGTGTCAGTAACAATATCGTTTTCATTGTAAGATTAGATTTTAGCGAAGAGATTTTTTGAGCCAAATGTATATCTGATCTGGTCATCTTTTTCCAATATAAACTACTATATATTCTTTTTATGAATCGGGATGTTTTATATTTTAATTCATCTTCTTTTTCTTTATGTTATTGATTTAATCCATTTGATTTTTAAAAAATTTATTAAACATGAGATGTTTAATTTTTAAAGTTTATTGATGGAGAAAAGAAATGTATTTTCATTCCTACATAAATAACAAATTGCAGTATGAAACCAATATACATGTTTTTTGAACTTCACAAGTTTCCAAAAAACGTTTATTGTTTTCATTTTTCATCTTTTTATTATGTTTTTTCAACAAGTAAAGGCATCATCCATCCATTATAGTAGATAAATATTCTGAAAAAAATTATTGTGTGATTTTATATGTGAATTTTCTACATGAAACATAACTAGCTGATTATATTATAATAAATTATTCAATTTCATAACGAAATTTATCGTATTATCTAGACATATAATTTATTATATACATTTTAAAACTTACATCATATTACCATGGATATATAGGCCTATTTTTTATTTATTTTTTGTTATCATTATGAGCAGTGATTTTAATAATTTAATTAATTAAATCAGGAATTGATTTATCTTTACTCATTTTTGCTCTAGTTTTATTAATTTCTATTATTATCTCTGTTCAAAACGGGAAAAAATAATATAATATATTCTAAAACCAAAATTTTTAAAATAATAAAATTATATTATTAATCTTTACCTTTTAAAACCTTTATAGTAGTATTTAATGTAATGTAATCAAATGTCAGTTATTTTAAACGATAATTTTTATTTTACTATGCCAATAAAATTTATCTGTTTAAAGACTAGACACTTTTATATTAGGTCGAATTTCAATCCTAATTTGAAAATATATTCCTTGTTTAGTTCACTTATAAAAAAATAAACAAAGTCCCAAAAATGAAACAAATACATAATTCTTGTTTTCCCACAGATATAATAATAATTATAAACGTTTTATATTAAATTATAAAGAATATAGTTTTAAGAAATTTTTGTAAATTTAATTTAATTAAGCACCAGTGTAATCTGAAATAATAAGACCAGTCCAAACCTTAGAATGAGAACAAGCTGTACTAACATCACTTTTCATTAGAAATAAATTCTACGAACCCGCGCACGTGCAGATGCTCTCCCGCATTTATTTCAATTAATTCTCACTTCTGATTTCTCATTTCATAGAAATGTTAATTTTATTTCAGCTACTTCATTTCATTATTTTAAAGTTGATTCTCAAAACCTAATTTTTGAAGAAGGTCGTAATAATATAAGTTTAATTCTTCATTTTATATTTTTTTATGTATTCGGTTTATATAAATTTACATTTAATATGATATATGTATTTAATACATTATTACGGGAAATTTCCGTAGAAACAGTAACGTCCTCTACTCTCTTCCGGAAGGTTTCGGGTCCAAATCTTAATCATTAAACACATTTTTACGCTCTGCAAATTTTTATAATCCATTTCCGATCACTAGTAAAATGCCAACTGGAATGACTTCCGGCTTTGAAAATCATCCTTGTGCCACCAACCTAATCCCAAAAAAAAAAATGTTTTAAAACGAATATATTTGTGTTGTACACCGACATGTTTTCTTAATGATTCATTTTAACTTAAATTATCAATTTATTTCGTACCGCTCAGAAATTTAAATAAATATTTGTATAAAGATTGAAATTCTGTATTTTTCAGTATTTTAATTAATTACATATTTTTATAATTCTTATCTAAGTCCAGGATTTGTTAAAGTAGTTTTATTTATTGAAATTCATTTTTTCTTTCATTTCTTGTTTAAACAAAACGTTTTTTTTTATTTTCAAAGAATCGTTCAAGAAATTTTAAGGTAAACAAAAATATTTCCATAATGACCAGTTTTTTTTTATAATAACGTCTACCTTTACGTATATTGTAAGATAGAAGATTAAAAAATTTTGAGTGTTTACATAATATATCGTATTATTCTGTATATATAAGAAAATTCTCAAAGAATAAGGAAAATGGAGGATGCTTTGAAGTCTGATTACAGGGAAAGGAGTGGAAGCGATCGGAATGCGGTCGATAAGATAGAACGAGTACCTGGCCGTCCGGCGTCCCTCGGGACCAGTCCACAAGATATTTGACCAAACTTTATTGCCATCAGTATGGAGCTACTTCTGTTCTGATGCTAAGGGAAAGGGGAACACTTCAAAGTTTTTTTTCCACATAGTAGAAGAATATTTGCTACTTTTTTACGTTTATGGAGTTAGGGAAATCAAATGTAGTAAAAGGGGTAGCTTTAGTAATTTTTCTCACAACCCTTGGAATGACTTCGAATAGCTATCTTCTAAATAAATGCCTACTCGTATACTTTTATGGTTTTGTATAATACATTAAAGTTTATGACCGTGAATTAATATTAGGGCAATATAATTATTTTACTTTCATTTTCATTTTTGTTTTTTTTTTTATTCTAAATACTAGATTACGAATTAAGTAATGACCTATTTTTATGTAAAATATTTCGTGCTATTTTAGTTGACTTGAGATAGTTTCCTTAAATTATTTTTCAAATTACAGTTTCGATATTTTATTCATTATTCTTTTTTGAAAATATAAACTAAATTATGACACTTATAACTTGAAATAACTATAAGCTTTTTCTTCCAGAATACCCTTGTGTACGACAAAATAAATGTTTTAAAAGAATAAAAAACGTTAATGAAAACATTTTTAAGGTCTTCCATTGATGAACTTCTATTGTCAAATGATTGTTAAAATGTGTCGAAAGAAAAAGAGAATAAAATTGTTAAAATAATGCTAACATTTTAAATACATATACAACTGCTTACTCTTATTGTTAGTTATATCACGATTATGTTTACAAGATATTATGCTCTTTCTTAAAATAATGATGTATTTTTTTATTATTAATTTTATAATGCATACTTTATTTTATTCCCTGTACTTTATATTTCTCTTCTTGTTAATTCTCAAACTTATTTCTGATAGAAAAGACTTAAAAAGAATTTTAAGAATAGAAATATTTCCACATAAATTAGGTCTTTATCATGGCGTTTACCCTAGTATAAAATCAAACTTACTGTTACAATTGACTTGTTACTTTAATAACCAGCCAATTCCCAGTGTAACGGTTCCGTTTCTGGTCACCACATCAAGACTATCTGATCGAATCCTTCATCTCCTTATTATCATAAACTTGCTGCTTTTCTAGTCGGTGCTATTTTTATTTTTTCATATCTTTTCTTGTGAGAATGCGATCCCTCAATCTTTTGTAGTTTTCGCTTTCAATTTATTTAAAATCATTTTTTTCCCCTTCTACATTCTTAACTGCTGCTTCTTTTCTTTGCATCTTCGAAATATGGTCTTTTTAATGCCTCTTCTATTTTGTCTCATCTTTCTAATCTACCTTTTGATTCTAAATCTCCAAATTTATATATTCCTTTGAAGGTAGTCGATAATTATAAATAGCCTGTCATTGGTGGTCGGAAGAAGGTCTTTATGAAGAGGGAACAAGCAAAAGCGCACACACAGCTGCGAAAACAACTTAAGGGATAGGAGAAATATATAAGGCAACAAATTTTAGGGGCTGGGAACGACAAACCTCAAGACATCTTCAAAGTTAGTTCACCGTGCAGGAGATTGAAGAGGCCGTCCGCTCTCTGAAGAACAAAACCAAACCCCTGGTTGCAATATGATAGTGACAGAATTTCTCAAAAACCTTGGGCCAGTTGTGTTATGAATGCTCCTGTTACTACTTAATCAAATATCCTGAATAAAGCTATATTTTTATCAATTCCGAAACTCAAAAAACCTTCTGACTCACTCCACCTTCCATCCAGTTTCTCTGACCAGCGTTTTGGCTAAAACTATGGAGAGAATTATGAACGTTTGGCTCATCTATTTCCTGAAAAGCTGGAATATTATTTGTCAGGAGCAGACTGGCTTTAGGAAATATCGATAAATCACGCAACAAATTTTATGGTTTAGCCAAGAAATTAAGGATTCTCTCGATAGATCTGAAATGATTCTAGCAGTTTTTCTGGATTTTGTGCTACGAGGATCAACGGTACGTAATCGAGTTTTCGGAAACAAAATATTCGAGTTCCTCAGAGAGCCGTATTAAGCCCAGGCATCTTCAACACCATGATCACACATACCAACTGTCGTGCAGAAAATAGAGAGAATGAGGAAAGCACTTAATGCAGACGCCCTTGTTATGTGAAGTTAATTACCGAAAAGCAAAACATGTAAACTATCTACCAAGATGAATACATCTCTTACCACTTTAGCTAGAGTAGATTACTACTTTGCTAGAGTGGCATGAAATTAGTTTGGTGTATGAGAGTGAATATTTGCGAAAGTGTGACGATCTCAAGTACCTTTAGTCTGTTTCAAAATATAAAAATGACGTGGAAGAAATATTTTTGAAGAGACGTCAAAAAATGTAAGGATAAGTCTAAATATACTTAAAAGATTGGCTGGAAAGCAGTGCAAATGCTCTTTATCAATGTTAAATTTAATATACAAGATTTACATTAAACCTCTCTTGCTATGTGGGCAAAAGGTGCTGGCGGTGGTACACTTAACTGAGATGGAAAGGGTGTACAATCAGGCCATGCGAGTGAAGCTATGAATACAACACTGATTCTGGCATTGAAATCTGCTATGAATGATCTGTCATTGGCAGTTGAAATAGAAAGGTTACTCATTAATTTAAAACGGTAAATTAATTCATTAAATTTATTCATTAATACAACGATCATTTCATTATAAGAAATTAACTAGATTGCCTTTTGACGACCACTGGCAAAAATATAGCTTCTATAAACGTAGTTTAAAAACAGAAAAGGGTTTCATACAACAGGTCAAGAAGATATTTGTAACATAGAAAATCTTAAACTTCCAGACTGCCCATTACGTACCTTCAACATTGAATCTAAGCTGGACATAGATGAGTTGTAAGGTAAATCAAATGTTGATGGGATACTATTGAAGATCATGGCGTAAAAATTTATACAAGATCACTATAAGCCAGAATGTTCTCATATTACCGTGACGGCTCTTTGACGGATGATAGAGGATCTATTATAGTTTGTATCTATTATTCTCTTTTCAATTTCTTTTATCTACAGGACGTAGATCATTTCGATTGCGAGCTGGAGGCAATTAACATCGCTTTAAAACAGGTGTTGCCCAGATCTGAAATTCCGAAGAATGTGGTATTATTTTGTGTTTGCAAATCTGTCATACAAAAGATGTCGTCGTTTCTTCTTCCAACAATGTCAACATATCTTAAATTAGGCAAAATATTGGTAGATTATGTGAAATTAACCTTTCAGTGGATATTATACCATGTTAAAATTGAAAGAAGTGAGAAGGCTGATTCGTTGGCAAAGCGAGGAACCCGAATAATGATGACTAAAAAATTTAGCTTGTCTTACCACTCCATTAAAAATGTAATAAACCGAAAATTTAAACGAAATTTCCAGAATTAGTTAACAATTCAGATGGAAAGTAAACAGTGTATATATATATATATATATATATATATATATATAAAACTAATGCCAAGGATATAATTCCTGACAAAACTTGAAGGAAATCTGTGGCATTCTCGGATGATTACGAGTCATGACTATCTTGGTGAAACATCTTTAAAGGATGAAAATCCTCGCATCTTCGTCTTTGTAGAAGTGAAGGTTCTATTATGAATTGGGAACATTTAAGTATGTAAAAACTGGTTGAATTTAGAGACATGTCTGGTGGATCATTGTACTGTACGGCCAGAAATCTTATGACATTATATCAATACGTTGAGCCATTGAGCATTGAATACATAAATAATATATTAGTTCTTAGCATTCTCCAAATCCGCGTGAAAAAATTTCTATATTCTCTCTTGTTCTTCCTTTGCAATCACCTATCAAATTCTTTAATAGCAAAGTGCTCCGTACAAAAATGTTGTCATGTTTTATTTATTTTTATTTTTTTGTTATTATTATTATTATTATTATTACTCAGCTCTTTATTTTTCGTTCAAATATATTGATCTAATATTCTGTAATATAATTCTTACGTTTAATTTTTTCATTCATTCGTACGTAAATTAATTTATTTTGCAAAGAATCTAATACGAACCAACCCTTTTCAGCATCAGCTTCTTTGTTCCCTCCATTAGTGAACGCTTGCCTTGTGCATTATTCTTTGGAGAAGCATTAAACCAGGATTAAATCATTCCAACACTGATCTACGAATTTTTGTTGATTAAGTTTAATACATACTGCAGTAATGACTTTTTGTTTAAAAACTAAAGAACCACTTTAAATACTACTATTTAAATAAAATTTTATTATATTAATAAAAATTAATCTGGAAAAAATATTAATTTGACAAGTGCTGTAATACCCACAAAAATTATAGTTCTCAGCATCATTTTATCGGGGAATGGTACCCAATTATAAATTTTTTGTGATTTTTATATTCTGAGAGGGAATCTCAGAAAGAATTTACATTATGATAGTAAAATCCTACCGCAGGTTTCATTCGATGCGGCTTATCACGTACATATACTAGAACCCGCGATAAACACTCCAAAGAAAACTCCTAAATAAATAAAACCTTTAAAATTATAACTTCCGCTTACCAACAATTATATATAATTAAATATGTTCAAACCCTTGCGGAATTATTATTTTCCATCTTCAGGAACTACAATGATCGAGTATATTTTATAAATATTCACTTCATATAGTAAAAATTGAGATAGAGTAAAATAAATAAATAATTTTTTTTTTTAATTTATATAAATATAACAGTGATCGTCGTGTTAATAATAAATTAATCTAAATATAATTTTATGGCCGAACACAAAATTTTTTACGGATCTCATGTTTTATGTGTTTTTGAAATTCTTTTATCAATTACTGTTTTATCACTCCACTTGTTTTAATTTTATTTTTTCCTAAGTTTCATACTTTTTTAATCCACATACTCCGAATTGCTTTCAAAATTAGAACAAACACGACACGTATTCCATGAAAAATTTGGGTAGCAATTCTCAATTACAGGAACGTAAGTATGCTTAACATACACATGTCTATTTTGTCGTGTTTTTCATTCAATTTTTGAATTAAAAACAAAATACTAAATAATTATGATTTATGTAATTTTTTTTTTTTTTCAGTTAATAAATAAGCTTACAACTTTGAAAAAAATGGATTATATAAAACAAAAGCGGTGCTTAAATTCATTCGTGAAAATATAAAATTGAATTAAATAATGTATCCTATTATTATTATAAAGATAAGATACATTTTTTTAAAAGAAGTGATTTTAAAGATTGTTAATCTTTAGTAGTATCTTGAAGAGTGATTAAAGGATCAATCCAATCAAGAAAGATACATTTTTAATTTTCATTTTGAGTTCTGTCAAATGTACAAAATCCAACTGGTAGTGTTCTCTATGAAATCATAACGAAAAATATTTACTATAATTGTAGCAAATCTGTGCATACGTTTATTGTTTCATTACTTTTTCAGTAAATTATTCAATTATTTTTTCTTTAGTTTTTATGCTATAGACAATACGTTACAATTCATCGCCGGTAGATTTTTCTTCCTTTTTTTTTAATACCTCAGTAAGAAAATATTTATTAAAAAATTATTATTAAAATCTTTTAGACTGCGAGTGATACTTTTACAGTGAAAGATTCTCTTATAATTTTTATTACGTTAGAATTTCATGAACTGTGAAATTTTTTACACATCCTATGTTATAAAAAGAGCGTTAAAAAACCCTTTAGAGGTGTAAAAATAGATTTCTAAAGGGGAGCAGTCAACTTAGCTTAATGCTTACAAACCACCCTTATTGTGTTTACAAATGTCTCCAGTTTTATTGCTAACAATAATCCACGCAAGTTGTTTCATAATATAGAAGGGCCATTCAGCACAACGACACTCCGCTTGTTTCTTTAGTTGTTTATATTTCTTTACATTTTCTACTCGAGTTGTGATGCGTGATCCATTTTCCAAGTATTTTTCGACCTCTTTTCACTGAAAGCTTAGCACTTCAACTCTACGTTTCCCACCCGCAACTGAATACCAGGAACCTTTTCCTTCTTGGCAGACTCCAAAACGATCTTTACATAATGGATTTGTAAGTATTGTTTTCGTATAACGCATATAGTAGTTCTGCATTGTATATAAGCACTCATTTCTCATTTGAGTGGCTGACTAAATATGCTGAACAATTTAAAGAGAACTTGTGAGTAAACATTAGGCGCACTAACTAAACAATTAGTTTAGCGGAGAAAAAAAAATTTCTTAAAGTTTTAGTATTTACCGGTATAAAAGATTATTTTTGAATGTTAATGCAAATGTCTGTAACTAAAAATATCTGTTTATTACTACTACAACCAACGAATATAATGGTGAACTTTAAGTTAAAATATAACTAGACTATTTAAAAGAATCAAGTACTTAAAAGGTTCTATTTATTTTTCCCTACGTAAATGCGCAGAATTAACGTTTTAGTAACTTTTTTTATCAATGTAATTCATTTAGGTACAAATTTATTACTCTACATTTTGAGTGATTTTTACGTATTAATGATTCCAGACTAATTCTTGGTAATCCCAATTAATTATCCTATTCATATATAAGGTGTTATTTGCTGCTTTTTAACATCTGATATTTCTAATTGCACAATGTAATCACTTCTTTTCTTACAAAAAACTACAAATATAAAAAAATATACAAATATTTGTATAACTTGCTTGAGTACAGATTAAAACATAAAACGCTAAATTTTGAAACATTTTTAATGATTTACTGTAGATATCAGTTATACCTGATCCTTATTAGTGTATGATCCTTAGTGTGTATCCTTATAGTATAAAAGTAATTGTAATGTTGATTGTGGTAATGAATAAAGTTGATAACTATAATAATTATGAGATAAACTAATGTGTAGATTATTGCAAATTAAACTAAAATTTATAATAATAAGCTAATAAAAAATATTGACTCACGTAAATTACTGTATTCCCTTACAATTTACTTTGATTTACTCACAGTAATTTTGAAATAATTTCTTCGGATTGTCTAATACTATTGGCATCCTGACATTGTCTATATGTAACATGTTGAACATATGAGTATAATGAGTATATATTAAGGTAGCTACATTCATGTTACATTGCAGTTCACGTTACATTTCAAGATATTTAAAAAAAATTATATTTCAAAATTCTCTTTTAATTTATTTTGAACATTATGTTTTTTTTTTGTACTCTTTCACTACATATATGTTTACGTTTTGGCTTCGTGTTATTACAATTAGTCGATGATGGAAGAAAGGGATAAGCCAAGTATTGCTAGATCGTAGTTTCCAGGTTCAAATCCTAGTAAAGTTTTTTACTTTTATACGGATTTGAATACTAGATCGTGGATACCAGTGTTCTATGGTAGTTGGGTTTCAATTAACCACACTTTTCAGGACTGGTCGACCTGAGATTGTACAAGACTACACTTCCATTCACATTCATACATATCATCCTCTGAAGTAATACCTTACGGTGGTTCCGGAGGCTAATCAGAAAAATAAAAAATTGTTAGGTGATGAATTATGTAATGCATTCATTCTCCTTTGTGTAATGTTAATTAAAAGTAATGCTTAATAAACATGTTACATTGAAAGATATTTTATAGAGCTATTGAGAACCGTAGATGAGCGCATATTGCAGACTAACATTTTTAACTACTGTTAAGTGACGTCCGCAAGTATTGAAATGTCACAACGCTGTCCTATATAGTTTGGCAGGGTGGTTAGTGAACGGATGGTTGTGATGAGGTGGCAAATAGTGATAAAGCACTGGTACGAACTACTCCATCTACGAATAAAATGTAACGTTAAACGTGGCTTAATATAAAAAATGTTAATGTAATGATTTTTTAAGGATAAACATAATTAAAAAAAACTCATCTAATTTTTTTATGAAACCTCGTTGAAGTTTAGTGATCTCTAATTTAAAAAAAAAAAGAAAAATTTGTTTTAAAGAATATTAATAGTATTTTACTAATTATTTGTAATTATTGATGTATTTTTTATTTGTACATTTTGTAAGATTAATAATATAAATATCTTTATTTTCAAAATTAGATACATTAATACACTAATAAAAAAAAATTATGTAAACACAGAATTATCTTCGCTTGATGTTTTTATTTTTGTAACCTATTAGATATTTTAATTCGCTTAACCTATTTTTTTATTAATTTAAAAGTGTTCTTGTAATAATAACAGCGTATTATAAAAATATTTATAATTTTTCGTATTACGTGAAATTAATTTTATAAATTTGTATTATACCTAAATATTAATAATCGAAAAACATTATTGTTCTTTAAATCTTCATTAAAAATAAATTTCATCAAATTAGTCTTTCATATGCTGTGAATTTTTATTTAATTAATATTATTTTCATAAAATCTTTTTTGTTTTATTTTATTTTAGATTGAAAGACAAAATGTTTGAAGAACTTTAAGCATCCAGTTAATTAGTTTAATTTTGAATTTAATGCGATTATTCTACATTAAATAATTTTTAAGATGTAAATTCTACAGAAAGAAAAGAATTTATTTAGGCCTACATATATAAATAAATTCGCTGAATTTTGTTTCTTAGTAAAGGTTATATGAAATAACGAGGAATATTTTACGTAGAAAAGAGTCAGTAGTTTAAACAAAGTTATCAAACCTAATGGTTCACAAATTGAAGATGACTAAAGAATATTTTATGTAATGCATTACACAATTTTTGTATCTCTTGCCAGCCAGAAGGTTTTAATTAACACTTGAGAATTTCTCTCTTCCCCTCTTCTATCCTTTTATCTAAAGTATCACCTATTGAAAGACTAATGAAAAGAAGTTAATTACATCTCTACTTTGTCGCGCTCGTTGATACAGTCGCTGTTCAATTCAAATCGAAGTCCTCTATGTCGAGTTCGTACTTGTAATATTATTTTGCTTATTGTATATTGAAAAATATACATAAATTTTAAATGAAAATACAAGAAAAATATTTTTACATGTTAATTTTTTTTAAGTTTATTTTTTCGGAAATTTTACTCTTTATTTTAATGATTTTAGAACTTATATATTTTTAATTAATTAGGTTGTTTAAAAAAAAAAAACTTTATTTTAATTTTCTTCTTTTGCGTAAGATTATCTGTGTAAAAGTTTTGTAAGGGCCATTACATTGAAAACGGGTAATGTTTACGTCTAAATAATAATAAAAGATACGCTTTGATTCATTTTTTTAGATAAAAAGGCTATCCCATTTTAATTCATGTGGTTTTTTTATTTATAAAACATTGAATAATTATTAAATTGTATCATAATAGGATAACCTGTCTTAAATAGTAATTAAAGGTGTCTGATTTTTATTGAATTACTAGATTATCTCATATAATTCCAAGATGCAATTTGTAGTTACGGATGTTAACGTAATGTAGTAACGTTAGACGTCGTCTAATACGTTTAGTTGTTCAACAGTATTTTTTGTATGTATTCTTGATATTATAAATTTCATTAAAGGTTCGTTTTAATTTTGAATAACTTTTCTTTTGAAAAGTAATAACTCATTTTTTCGTATTCAACTATCATTATACACCCTACTTTCAAAGATTTATTCTGTCTCTAATGTACGATGAAATTAATGTACTTTAAAGAAAATAAATGTATGTATTAACACGAAGAATACTTTTTAAATATATCTGTAAAATAATATCATTTAATTTTTGCCGAATACAACATCCTTATTAATATGTGTCATATATAGACGTAATTAAATAATTACATCGGATAATGTTTATATATAATTGTCCAAGTGATATCCATTATAAGATTGGCATATTTGGACTTTATCTATATGATCACTAATTTTTGCTTTAATGCCTTCGGAATATCATCAGAAATTATTATTATGTTCTCATGCGTCATTGAAAAAGGTATCCTTAAATTTTTATTAAACAGAATGCAACACAATAGCAAAAATATCCATTTTTTCCTAAATAACTAATAACAGGAAAGATCCTTAAAATAGGAAAGATCGAGAGAAAAACATTTTTTTTTTTTTTTATTAAATTTTACATACAATAACATCGGTTGAAAATAAAAAATACGTTATTATTGATGCAAAAATACCAATAAATGTCAAAATAATGGAAAAGAAAAACAAGATTTTTTGGAATTTTTTCCAAGTACTTGTATTTTTGATTTGTAATGGAAGATATTGTGTACAAAATTTAATACAAAATTTTTTTCTGTTTCGATCTTTTCTCTAAAATGAACAGTTATCAAGTAACCTGTGGAAATAAGGGAAAATTGGATAGTTTTCCGATTTTTTAAACTTTGTTTAATAAATTTAAGCACACCTTTTTCAACTGGCGCGTAACGAAATAATAATTTTTAATGATGTGTAGAAGGCATTAAAGCAAAAATTAGCAATCAGGTAAAAAAATTCCAACCTAAACAGATATTGCCTGAACTATAATTAGAATTTATTAAAGCAGATTTTTTTCTAATAAATTTATTGAAAAGATGTTGACAAGTATCTAAATTTGTGGGAATATTTTTCACTTCTTAGAAAATCCTTGTTTCTTCGTTTGGTAATTGACGTGTAAGATTATTCTGTAATATTTTATTATCCTAAATGATTAACCTAAATGTTTTATTAAAAGATTGTTCCCGAAAGCATTAATATAATTTTATTTATTAGAATTTATTTTTCCAAAAAAAAATCTAGGATTTGTACCAAATAACCAAAACAACTGAAGCAGCTACATTCGACGATTTTATTTTTCATCCTAAAATAAAATATACGTTAAAATCCTGTATTTTATTACGTGCTTTTCCCAGGTCTATTAAAACTAATAAACACTTTTTTTGTCGTGCTTAGGTATGTATGCGAAATAACATACATTAGAATACTCATTGTCCTAATCAACTGACGCACAAAGATCACTGCCATCACTGACGCACAAAGATTATACTTAACTCAATTTAGCTGCACTAACGGTTAGTTTAAATAAAATATTTTTCTGCCTGATATTGATCTTAAACAAGAAATTACTTCTTTTACATGGTAGAACTAGTGTAAAGAGATATGACAAAAAACGAATAATTAAAATTAATACCTTACAATTTCTGTAGTCCTAGAAATTACTAGGACTAGTTCTATCATTGATCTATCCATAATACTATTTATATATCTACTTTGTACTACTTTTCTATCCACAATAATCGTAAAAAAGTTTTCTGCCAAGGGAATGAATATTAAAACTATTTTAATCCGATGAGGGTACAGAAACAGACTATTATTATATAGATATTAATACCACGTCATACAACCTGTTGTTGAATGTTATTTTCAGTTACATAATATTCTGATAGTTTGAATTTTATCCGTAAATTATTTTGGAGGTAGTTCAGCAGACGATTTATAAATCTTTCCTTTTTTTTTAGAATTTTTTTAACCAATTGCTGTTTAACTTTTTGTCCGAATTTTCGAGAAAG
>JAAAKQ030508117.1:0-19918 GCA_010016005.3 Zanna intricata | reverse complement strand
AAGTGTAGTTTTGTATAATCTCAGGTCGACCACTCCTGAGAAGTGTGGTTAATTGAAACCCAACCACCAAAGAACACTGGTATCTGTTTTTTATCTTGCGATTGTAAAAAAAAAGCAAAAGTACTGGCTGTGATATTTATTGAATAAAGCTAAGATTCCTATTTATTATAATAACTAATCTAATCTAATCTACATCCTAACATAAGATAGGGTAAGAAATGATTAAGGTTACTCTTTAATGGTTTATCCATTGAGTGATCTTAATTACAGAAGTAAAATATCTTAATCACTTCTCTTCTAATTTCAACCTTATTTAAGATTTATCTATTCATCTAAGAAGATGGTTCCACTCAAATGATTAATTCTTTAGTAGTTTTTTTAGATAAAAAAAAAACTATAATAATAAAAATATCTAACATATATTAATATAAATAAGAACCAGGCTAATCTAATGGTTAACTTGTTATTGTAAATCAACTGTGTAATATTTGATTTTCTGAGTTGAAGATTCTAAGGTTCGAATCCTAGTAAAATCTAGTTGCTTTTATATAGATTTGAATACTGGACAGTGGATACTGATGAACCTTGGTCGTTTAGGTTCAATTAAGCTTACATTTCAGGAGTGGTGGACCTTTTTTTATTTACCTCTGGAACTACCGTTAGGTATTACATCACAGAGGATGAGATGAATGATTTGTAGCATGTGTGAAAATGCCAGGCATGACTGGGATTCGAACCCAGGACCTCCACTGGCACCAAAGAGGCCAGCAGTAATGGTAGACCTGAGTCTGTAAAAGACTATACATTATTTAAATTTCATACATATTATGCTCATATATAACTGGGCCACAGGGATTGCTTATTGCTTACTAGTTAAACAGATTGCAACATACACGTTAGGAGAATAAAAAATAAAAAAATAAGACTGACATAAAATAATTTATTAATTTGAAAAAAGAAAGAAAATATCTAATACAAATGATTATTTAATAGAATTATCAATTTTTAAGTAAAGTATTTATTAGCAAAAAGATGGCGATGGGTATCATAAATTTCTTTTTCCGACTGCGGTACCTTATGTATACAAACTTCTCCCATTATAAATACTGTTTAATCTATGACCTATTCCACATACAACACAAAAATGAGTTTAACAAAAGTTGGCAATTACAAATGTCATTGAAATGAAAAATTAACATTGATAAAATTAACTGGAATAAATTTTTGTAACTCTTTGACTGCACGTGCCAGATAGATCAAACAAAGTATTTTTATTTCTTTGTACCTTTGTTTAACCTGTCACATTTCAAAAGCAACATTTAACAAACATTATTTCTAAGAAATTTTTACTTTATTTTTTCAAAATAAATTGTAAAAATGTTTTACTATGTTTTATTTTTCCTTTTTTTTTTTTTTTACTGTAGCGTAATTTTTACTTTTTGCTATATTTTTTAAATGTAATATTTATTTTTTTATTTATACTTATGTTTATGAATAAAATAATTATAATTTAAGAAAAAAAAATTATGAAAATTGTAACTTTAAAATGAGTTTATTAAAGTATTTAAAAGCAGTGCCTTAATTTTAAATTGGTGTTAGAGAAAGATAAAAACATAGACATTTATTCAAAATTAGTTGATATTTTTATATGGTTTACAGTAAATTAATATTTTTCTCATATAACTTTTTTAGTAGTTTATTATTAAAAAATCTGATATGGACACTACATGATTTCTTTATATTACATATACATTACATTACATATTAAATTAGATATACATTATAATTATACATAATATATTACATTAATTGCATATTACATATACATTTTTGCTACATTTCATTTAAACTTATTCCTTTTGAATGTGAAAAGATGATAAATATATTGAGGAAGAAAACATTAAGATTCAGGAAAGAAAAAAAAGAAAGGATGTGGAATACAGAGAGAAAATGTGAAAACTAAAAAACGCGTACACAAATTAAGATCGGAAGAACTGTACCAAATGAAAGAGCGATTAAATGATTAGCAGAGAAAAACAAATAAACGAAATGATAGACTCCGACTTAGGGAGAATATTGTCCGACAATGTCAGAGAAGTAATGAACTAAAAGATAAGAGTTTTTTTGCAATTTATTATAGATGGAACATGTATGCCTCAGTGCACATGTTGTTCTTGTAAAGGTCTATTAATTTTCAATTAATATTAAATACTCAGATGTTTCACCAAATCTGTTACATAATTTTTTTTTTTTTTTTAACCTCCGGAACCACCGTTAAGGTATATCTTCAGTTTCTCTCTTTATCTAGTTACCCTCCGTAACTACCGTAAGGTAGTTACTTCAGAGGATGAGATATGTAATAATGCCTATTAAATTACATTACACACAAACACATTACACATTTTAAAGTATATAAAATTTCATTCCACTAATAACCTCTGATTATTTCATATTTTCTTATTTTTAATTGTGATTATTAAATTATTATTTACTGTAAAAGTTTTTTTACAATCACGGGTTAATAATTATTAATTTATATATACATTTTAATTAAAAAAAAAAAAAAAAATGAAAAAAAGAAAATGAAGTCGGATTCGAATCGATGTGCCTTTCCGTTGTAAGATCCAAATATTTCATTTATTAAAATTTTATTTGACTATAATTCTGGAACCAATGAAAATAAGTATCACATATGATATTTGGTTGAAAAGCTCTCAATCAGGGTTTATTATTGCAGTTAAGAAAAAGTAAAAAATCCAAATTTTTTGGGGTTTTGGGGTTTTTTCGACAGTTTTTGTGTCCGGTCGATTGCAATCAAAAAGGACAAGTGCGCAACTAGATGTTATAACATTCCAATCCAAAATTTCAACATTCTACAGCTAATCGTCTTCGAGTTGTGAGAAATAAATACGTACATACGTCACGCCGAAACTAGTCAAAATGAATTCAGGGATTGTCAAAGAAGATATTTACTTTGAAATCGGAAATCTGAAATTTGACGAGATCACAATATTTAATTTATGTATTTATATTTATTCAAAGTATTGTAAATATTTAATTGCAATATTTAATCAAATTTTATATTTTATAGCATTTTTTTTATTAACTAAATATTAAATAGAACAATTGTCAAATCTAAACAGTCAATCAAAGGAATTAATCAATTATTATTTAAAACTAAGTATTTTTAAGAACAGATAAAACATTTTCTATGAATTTTCCAATGAAGATGATTGATTTAAAGATGGATTGATGTTCAGGCTCTCGTAATCTCGTGTTATTGTTGGTTCTTCTCACAGTTATTTGGTTGTTTGTTGAATGTCAGTTTTTTCGGCCGTAAGTTTTTTGAGTATTTACTATAATGTAGTCTACTGAAATGATTATGACAATGTTTTAATTACCGAAAGGGATCTTTAGAGTGCATTTTCTAACTCGAGCATAGATCTTCATTTTGTTGAAGCTCTTTTTTTTGTAAGAATTCATACTTTTTACTTATTTACAGATTTTATAAAAAATTCTTCTTTTTTACTTCCTTGTACGAAGTATAAGGGAGTATTTATATATCGCAAAAAATGTCGGTTTTTAGATTTCACTGGAAATATCCATTTTTACCTTCCCTGAATCCATTTCGACTAGTTTGAGCGCGACGTCTGTACGAACGTATGTATCTTGCATAACTGAAAAAACGATTAGCCGTAAGATGTTCAAATTTTGGATTTAGGACTGTTGTGCACATTCTAGTTGTGCACCTTCCCTTTTGATTACAATCACCTGACCAAAAGTGTCAAAAAAAGCCCAAAATCCAAAATATTTGGATATTTGAATTTTTCTTAATTGCAGTAATAAATCCTGATTGAGAGCTTTTCAACGATATACTTATTATAAATATTGCAATGATATATCATAAGTTGTACTTATTTTCATTGGTTCCAGAGTTACAGCAAAATAAAAATTTAATTAATGAAATATTTGGATCTTATATGGGTACACATCGGTTCGAATCAGACTTCGTCTCCTTTTTTTTTTTTATTTTTTAAGTTTTTAAAAAATTTAAATGTATTAATTTATTAAAAATTATTAACCTCTGATTATAAAAAAAGTTTTTCAATAAATAATAATTCAGTAACAATAAAAAAACAAAGATAAATATCAGAAGGTATTAATTTAAATAAAATTTTATGTTCTTTTCATAAAAAAAAAAAAAAAAATGTGTATATGTAATTGAATAGGCGTAGAAGGAAATCATGTAGTGTCCACATCAGATTTTTTATGTTTTTGTCCATGATGATCTTAGGTACAGTGTATGTATAAATCTAGTAATATCTGTTAATCTGTTACTCTTTCAGGCAAAAACTATTCAATCGATTGGACTAAAACTTTGCATGAATATATTGTTTGTACCAGGAAAGAATATAGGATTATTGCCGTTACGAAATGTTTCAATATTTCAAGATGGTGGGCGTTTTAATGGGTTGCAATAATGACTAGGTTATATTCCTTGCCGATATTCAACTATACTACAGCCAAACCGAAGGTCAAATCGAATTCAGACCCCTTGCAATATTTAAAATTAAATTTTTTACCAAAAAAGTCTTTTTATCGATATTTTCTTCGGTTGTCGAGAGAAGTAACTTTAAAGGTGCGACGGTGTACGGTACAACGACTCAGCCAATATAGCCCACTGCCACTGATACCTTATGTAACTGCCTAGACCTACCTTCGTTTACTAGATAAAAAAAAAACATAAAATAATAAAATAAATAAAAAATGAGAAACGAAGTACGGTCATCTCCTCGTGATGTTTGTCGAGTAACAATAAGAACCGTGCAAAATATTTTTTTTACTCGTGCGAAAAACAGATAACCCATCCTGACCCCCCCACCCTTAGGGGAAGATACCCACCATGTGATGATTCCGGTCACCACATCTTCTCCTCTATGCCGGCCTCCATGGCGCGAATGGTAGCGCCTCGGCCTTTCATCCGGAGGTCCCGGGTTCGAGTCCCCGGTCAGGCATGGCATTTTTCACACACGCTATAATTCATTCATCTCATTCTCTGAAGATATACCTTAATGGTGATTCCGGAGGTTAAAAGAAAAAAAAAAATCTTCTCCTCCGTTCCTAGCCCTAATGGGCTTTACCACAGGTCATCTTTTAAAACCTTTAAACTTGAGAACATAACCAGTTTGCTATTTATTCGAACGTCTCGACAGATATTTTTATCACTGTATCTGCTCACCGTACTGTCGCCTTCAGTTGGTCTCTTCCAACCAAGACCAACCATAATTTACAACAGATTCACGAAAGCTCGATCCACGCACCTTCCTGTAACACCGAAGATTTCACACAAAAACTCTTATTGTTATTTTCTTAGTCATAACTACTATTTTAAAGATGGAGGTCGACGATTTTGATCCCCGCATGCTTCAGATTACTCAAAGTTTAGAGTACTGCGATAAAACTGTTAATAAGAAGAAATTACAATACACTGATAGTTTTTATAAATTGGACAGGTTTTAATTGTTATTTATCAGTATTATTCTCACAAGCACGAAAATAATGAACTCAGTTGAGGTCCTGACCGACAAGTTAGCAATAATAATTATACCGAGAAACATAATTTTTTTTTCCTAATATGCGATACATGATTTTAATCTGTTTTTAATTCTGAAAACGAATATCAACTCAGAATTTTTCTATCACGCACCATTTTTGAAAATTTGTTAAACTTTAATTAAAGGATTTTTTCATTTTCCAACATATAGTTAGCATTTTAAGCTCCTATGTTGTAATTTCGTTGTATATTGTTTAACTTTGTTAATATAATTTGTATATTATAAATATACAATATTAGACAAAGAATTAAATCATATAACAGTCACATATTATGACATCATATCTTATATTGAAGAGTGAGCCTTCATGGACAAGATTAATCATGTTTGTGCAGGTCAAAACATATAGCTGAAAATACAGCTGCATTGTTTGTGTTAAGCACTGGATTTAGGAATGAATTAACTTTGTTCAGTCTTATTACTGTCTTAAGTTTGTTAACAGTGCAGTGTCGTAATGTCTCAAATTATGTAAATGCCTTTATTATGTATCTGGTGAGTTTACCGTAAAATCAAATAGAAAAAAACATTATACTTTTTATTAAAAAAAGCACATCATTTGTTATTTCAGTATAAAATTGGTGATCAGGATAAGACGGGGCTACTCATATGGTATGCACTAATTGTTCTGTATATTTAAGAGAATGGCTAAAAGGTACACGGAATGCTTTGCCGTTTGTTGTAGTTATGGTTTGGCATGAACCAAAAGGTCATGAAAACCGATTGTTCCTTTTGTTTAACAAGTGTGTTTGGAATTTCTAAAAAAATCTAAAGATAGTGTAAAATAAACTTCATTGCAATCTGCAATCAGGTTTATACCTCACAGTAAAATTATTCCAGTTCCTGAGCCACCTGTGAACGTATCTTTCGAAAGCAGCGATGAAAAATCAGGCAATACAGAAGAAGACAACAATGGTTTCGATTTTGAATTATCTTCCAATAATCTACATCCTATATCACAAGATGAATTAAATGACTGGGTTAGGATTTTAATTTATCAGAAAATCAAGCTGAATTGTTATGGTCAAGACTGCAAGATTAGAATTTACTTCAAAAAATACAAAAATATCGGACTTCCGAAGCCGACCAAAAGAATTTTATTGAATTTTATTGAAGGAAATATTTTGGTTTATTGCACAAATATTGAAGAGCTTATGTTGCACTCGTAAGACAAGTTCATAAACCTGAGGACTGGCGCCTTTTCATAGATTCGTCCAAGAATAATTTGAAAGCGGTTCTCCTACGCAACGGTAACAAATATCCTTCGCTACCGATCGTTTTTGGTATTAATTTGAAAGAGACATACAACGTGATGAAAGACATTCTTAAAAAAGAAATTATAAAACATAGGTGGAATATATCTAGTGATTTGAAAGAAATAGCTAATTTTTTAGGCATGCAGTTACGCTATACTAAGTACATGTGTTTTCTTTAAGAATAGAACAGCCGAGCTAGGGATAAATTTTATGTTACCAAAGAGTGGAAGAGACGAGACAACTCGAACTTCAAATGGAAAAAATAGTAACCATGAGCCCTTAGTTGAATCCAAAAAAATATTTACTCCCTCTCCATATCAAGCGAGGGCTACTGAAAAATTTTGTAAAAGCAATGAAGAAGGATAGTCAAGGATTTTTGTACAACAGACAGAAATTTTCGAATGTTAGTGAAGGAAAAATTAAAAAAGGAATATTTGTTGGTCTTCAAATAAGAGAGCTGGTCAAAGATGATGTACTTAACTCAATGTTAAATAATGTAGAAAGTGCAACTCCGGCTTCATTTAAAGAAGTTTGCATAAATGTTCTCGGTAAACAGAAATCCGACAATTACCACGATATTGTTAACAACCAACTTCTTACTTCATACAGAGCTTTAGGTTGTAATATGTCTTTGAAAATACATTTCCTTCAGTCACATCTGGATTTTTCCCCGGATAACTTTAGAGAGTGACGAACACGGTGAACGTTTCTACCATGACATTTCGGTGATGGAAAGGCGCTACAAAGGTAAATGGAATACAAACATGCTAGCCAATTACTGTTGGACATTAATTTGGAATGTGCCTGACGCTATTTCTAAAACAGAAACAGCGAAATCATTCTAACACAGATATGGCCATGAAAAATTATAGTTTTTACAGATTTTAACTATACCTTCTCTTCATTTTTTTTTAAGCGTAATTTATTTAAAACTAAGAGTGATAGAAAAATTATATTTATAGATCTGTAATGCACGCAAAAAAGATATTCAAGAAATGGTATCACACTTGGAGAAACATTAAACAAAATTTTTTGTCTTTGTAAAAGTACTTAATAATTTTAAGTATTTATCAAGTACTTATAATTTTTAAGTACTTATTTTTTTGTCTCTGTAAAAGTACATAGCTTTTAATACTGTGTACTTTTACAAACTGTATTAAAATCTATGTACTTTTTAATTAACTAATTGATACATAACCTGTAAATTCATTGTTCTTAATAACTTACCTTAAAATATTTTCAATTGCTCTTTGCAGCAATCTTTATTGATTGAGCCTGCTTTTCTTACCTTATCAATTGATTATGATAGGTTTTATTGAATTATTAAAATATATTTTATGTAGTCGAAAAGTTTATTAAATCAAAATTATATTTTATCATTCTTTGTTCGTTTATTTCATAATATTCGAGCGTATTAAGATATAGTTCTTTTTACTTCCTTGTACGAAGTATTATGATCGCGAAAAATTTCGGTTTTCAAATTTCAACAGAAATATCCATTTTGACCATCCCTAAACCCATTTTGACTAGTTTCGGCATGATGTCTGCAGTACGTACGTGTGTAACGTATCTCGTATAACTAAAAGACGATTAGCTGCAGGATTTTGAAATTTTGGATTTAGCATTGTAAAATCTAGTTGTGCACTTTCCCATTTGATTGCAATCGACTGGACCAAAAGTGTCAAAAAAAGCCCAAAATCCAAAAAATTTTGATATTTGATTTTTTTTATTGTAGTTATAAATCCTGATTGAGAGCTTTTCAACGATATACCATAAATGGTGCTTATTTACATTGGTTCCAGAGTTGTAGCCAAATAAAAATTTAATTAATGAAATATCTGGATCTTACATGGGTACACACCGGTTCGAATAAAGCTTCAATTATTTTTCTTTTTTTTTTAAGTTTTTTTAAAATTTAAATATATTGATTAATTAATAATTTTTAACCTCTGACTGTAAAAAATATTTACGATAAATAATAATTCAAAAATAACAATGAAAAAAAGAAAATATGAAAAAATATCAGAAGTTATTAATGAAATAAAATTTTATGTACTTTTCATTTAAAAGAAATGTGTATATGTAATTTAATAGGCGTACATGAAAGTCGTGCAGTGTTCACATTAGAGTTTTCCTGGGTTCGAATCCTGGTCAGGCATGGCATTTTTCACACACGCTACAATTCATTCATCTCATTCTCTGAAGATATACCTTAACGGTGGTTCCGGAGGTTAAACAAAAAAAAAAAAAATTAGAGTTTTTGTGTATATGTAGGTAAAGTACATGGTAAGTTTTGATTGGTATGTGCTTTGTAGCACATACCAATCAAAACACATAATCACATAATCAACACATACTCAATCACATAATCAATCTCTGAGGTAGCAATTATTTACAAAGTTTAACAAAACGAAAAAAGAAGGAAAATGTGTATTATAAATTACATAATATTATGAACAAATAATGTAAAGGATAAAACTAAATAATTCGGTTGATAAATAACAATTTCCAAGATTATGCAAGAAATTTTACATTTAATTATTTAAATATTAGTGCTTTCTAAAGTTTGAAATATAGTTCTACTTGAAAGTTAATTTATGTTGTATGTTTAAAATTATTTTTTGAATAATTAATTTTCTCTTTTGAAGTGTCTGTGAAGATAAATTAATAAATTAAACATCATCCTGTAACAATTTAAGATAAGTAAAAGTGGTAGACAGTCAAAAAATATTAATGTTTGTTAAAAAAAAAATTAAATATTAAAATAACAATAATAAATTTTAATAATGTGCGAAAGTAAATGAGTTAAGTCCAGACACAGTAATTAGTGAATTAATAATATCTGTCTGGCTATTTAATTGGAGAAGCCTGAGAACCAGTTATAAAAATTTAGTTCTAAAAAAAAAAAAAAACATTAAATGAGGCTTTAATTGCCAAAGGCCCATCTGAAAAAATGCAGTAATACTAGAATTAAATGATTTGTTATGTTGTTTTTCAATTGTAAATAAGCAAGCATGAAATTTTTTCGGCCGACAAAAAAGATTTATTTATTATTATCATACACAGAGTAATAGATGATTAAATTAAAATCGATTAACAAAATAAAGATTTAACCATTCATTATTCAAAGTAAATGACTCTTTGTGCGTGTGAGTGTATACACTAATTAAGTATATTAAATGAACTCGTTCAAACGTAAACAATCTCAAATAAAAACTAAAAAGGTTTTTTATATGGTTTCATTTTTGAAAGAAATTTCTTACTTCCAAAAAAAGTAATTCATATGTTAATTTACTTTAAAAAAAAAATTGCATTAAAACTGTGGAAAAGAGTTGCACAATTTTCTCGGTTTACGAGAAAAGAGTGTTGCATAACTCATTTGACCAATTGTAAACGAAATTAGATGTCATCAATTATCCATTTTTAAACCTCATCACATAATGAAAGCAATCGACGAAGGGCAAATGGATCATATGTGATCCCGGACCTCCAGAGGTGGCTGGACCTCAAGCACGAGTTTGACTATTTCCTTATTGATCATGGTTATTTCAATCTTACCAGTGCGAGCGAAAATTAAGACGCTATGCGGGATGCGATTATTGCGGGGCTGAGGACATCGCGGAATACAAAGTGTTTGAGTGCGATTGGTCCTGCAGCATAGAGAAGGATGCTGTAGGGAATTTAATGTTATTTCCCCAGTTAAGATCATGGTGACTATATTGCAGACAGAACGAATATGAAACACAATGTCCGCGATTTTGGTGACGATTATCAGTTCGGGGATGGAGGAAGAGGTGCAGGGGGAATAATTCCCTCAAGGAAAAAAAAAATGTGGGGCCAGCAATCGGGATGTGAAGTGTCAAAAGTCACATAGAATGCTGTGATAATACCGTAAGGTAGACCCGGTATCCTAGCCCACCAGGCTGGTCTAGTGATTAACGCGATATCGTAAATCAGCTGACTTCAAAGTCGAGAGTTGTAAGGTTCAAATCCTAGTAAAGGTAGTTATTTTTATACGGATTTGAATTCTAGATCGTGGATACCGGTGTTTGAGTTTCAATTAATCAAAGTTCTCAGGAGTGGTCGACCTGAGATTGTACAAGACTACACTTCACTCATTCATACATATCGTCCTCATTCATCCACTCATTCATACATACCATCCTCATTCATCCTCTGCAGTAATACCTTATGGTAATTCCGGGGGATAAACAGAAAAAAAAGACCCGGTATACTATGTTGTAAAGGGAAGGGGTTCTAGTGGATAGGCCTGCAAAGATGAGCCCATATACTATCATTTTTTTCGAGATCACCTTGTGCGTAGAAAAAGGTTTTCTTCCTTCTACCAAAAAAAAAGACCTCATTGAAAATTTCATAAAAATCGATAAATCCAGTCTAAAGATATCAACTGATGAAAAAAAGTAAAAAAAAATTCGGATTATTATTCTTCAGTCCTGAATGAAATTTCCCAATGATATAACTTAAATGACATACTAGAATGCGAGTTGTGAGTAAAGAATTACAAATAATTTTTTTAAAAATAAGTGGAATCGATATCAAAATACGCTAAAAAGTGAGAAATAATTTTGTTCCAATTCCTTAGACATATTTTTGAATCGGTGCCTGCTTACACAAAATTAATTTCTAGATATAATATAAATTTATTCTTTAATACTATGAACATATCCAGACATAAAAGCCAATACCGACATTACATCAGTGGAATTCATATTTATGTGCTTTTATTGCTTATCGGATTGCGGTTATTATGTGTTTTTATTATAAATTCCATCTGTAGATACATTCAAGTACGACGTAAGTACGACCATGTATTTGAACGCTGATTCAAAAAAGTTCCTAAGGCAGTAATTAAATATTTCGACGAAATTATTCCTTACTTTTTAGCACATTTTGATTAAAAAATAATTTGCTTTATGACCATTTTATTAAAAAATAATTATTTCATAATTTTCTGTGTCTGATTTTCTGTGATAAGTTATTCGGCGGAGTTAATTTTCTCCTTTGTAGTGATATAATGCAGCTGCCTCCAGTCAAAGGCCATTGGTGTTTTGTTTACTCTCTTCTCTGTGAAGCAGTATAAATTTGTAGCATTAGTTTTCATTTTTTGAGCTAAAAAGAAATAACATGGAATTCATTGAAAACTTGCGTTTTGGCCAAGTTGGGATTTGAAAAGTTTAAAACGAGATATTTTATGATTTGCATATCTTGCAAATCTTTTTGGTGCTACATATCTTGTGCAGAAATACACATTACCTGCTCTATAAAAGACCATGTAAAATCATTTAAAGTGACGAATATATATAGAATACCAAGAATCTCAATGTCTCTTTTTACCCGCCGGACGGCGAGAAAATTTTTGTCAATTTTCAGACCGATTTTTTGTGTCTAAAAAATTTTTCAAACATTATAGTACCACAAAAAAAAACAGCTGCGTCGATTGTAACAAGATCTATTTTAATCGGATTAATAGGAAAAACGTTATGCGTGAACAAACATAAAAAAAATAAAAAGAAAACATTTTTCTGCTGCCATCCCTTGGTGGAGGTTTGGATAAACTGAACATTATTACAGAGTATTGTTGCTATCTAAAGAGAATTAAATTATGTGAAAAAATTTACATTAGTTTTAAGTAAAATTTTGAGGTACAGGACTCTCTTTTTCTGCTTAGCCACTGAAACAATAGTAAGGTATTGCTTCAGAGGATGAATGAGGGTGATATGTAGGATTGTAAATGAAGTGCAATCTTGTACAGTCTCAGGCCGACCATTCATGAAATGTGAAACCAAAGAACATTGGTACCTACGATCTTTTTTTTTTACCTCCGGAAGCACCATTAGGTATTACAGGTATTACCTATGATCTAGTATTCAAATTCGAACAAAAGTTACTGTCTTCACTGGGATTTGAATCATAGAACTCTCGATTTCGAAATCAGTTGATTTGCGATGACGAGTTAACCACTAGACCAGCCCGGTGGGCTTGGTACGGGACTAAGCCTTATCTCTTTACCTCCTTGACCGAATATGATCAAAATTAAGTAGCATTAATGACATCAATAAACAGAAATCATCGAGCCAAATTTAATTCAAAAAAACAAGCTAACATATGAGAGGTTACCTCTAAAGTAAAGATCTTTCATTGAAAAAAAATATATTCTAAAAACTTTATAAATTTGTTTATTTATCTTAAATTACATATCTTATACTACTTCTCTGTGTAATCGCCACATGAATTAAGATATTTACCGTAGCAATAATCAGCTTCAATATACTCTCGTTATATTCTTCTGCCGCCATTCCGTTTAGCCACTGATTAACAGATTTTTAAGTTCATCGTCACCTACGAATTGCTTACCACTCAAAGTTCTTTTAATTTTCCAAACAAATAGAACAATAATCAGAAGGAGCCAAATCCGAACTATATGAAGGTGATCGTAAATTTTCCATCCAAGTGTTCTCAGTAAATTATGTGTCGGACCCGCAACATGTGGACGTGCATTATAGTGCAGCCGGACGACGCCGTCGGTCAGCCGCCTACGTCGCCGTTTCTTTATGGCGCGCCATAATATACGTAGAGCTTCGCAGTAGGTTTCTGCATTTGTAGTCGTTCCACGTGGCATGAAATCAATTAGCAAACTGTTCCATGAGTATGGCAAACCTATCCCAAAAGAATATGGTCATCGATTTGCAGTCAAGTGACTGCTGTGACTTAACTTTGATGGTGATTGAGGATAACGCCATTCACTTGTCTACCGTTTTCTCTCTGGTCTATAATAAGAAATCCTTGTTTCGTCGTTGGTAACAATTGAATTAAGGAGCTCATCACCTTTTTCTATGTAGCGCATCAATTCTATAACAGATTCCATTCAGTTTTTTTTTGTAACGTTCAGTTAAGACGTACGGCACCCAACGAGTACAAACCTTTCTGAAGCCTAAATGGTCATGAAAAATGCGACTAACAACAGCTCTTGAAACATCAGGAAAAAGAAGAGCCAGGTCGGAAATCGTTGAGTGATGATCTTTTCTGATTTCACCATAGACGCGTTTCAACAAGTCCTCGGTGATTAACGAGGGTCTCCCCAAACGATCTTCATCGTGCACAATAATTCTGTTATTTCTAAACCTTTCGCACCATTTTTGGACGTTTCTTCCATTCATTACATTATTACCTTACACAGCAAACAACTGCCTTCTGTAGTTCAAGCGGCTGAACTGAACAAAGTTTTAATGATTTAAAAAACGTACAACTCCACATATCTCATAGTCGGCGACACCATCGATTTTCTTATTCATTTTATAACTAATAACTCGCACATAATCAAACATACTACAACGCGAAAACTTACAGAAAAAAAATGCAGTGTGCATATTACTACCGTGGCTATTAATGACACAGGTTCGCCAACCTTAAGGAGAGAAATTTCTCAACGGTCTTTACTTTAGAGATATTCCTCTACACACACGCACACGCACACGCGCACGCACGCACACACGAACGCGCACACACACGCACACACAGAGCACACACACAGCACACACACAACACACACACGCGCGCGCACACGCGCACACACGAACATACACGCGCACACGCGCACACACGCACACACAGCACACACGCACACGAACACAGCGCGCGCGCGCTGATCACGTTTAAATTATTCATAGAATATAACCATAAAAAATCTCAATTCAGTTCATTAATGGGCAAAATTGGAACATGGTGGTGGAAAGGGGGGATTTAAAAAAAAAAATAAATATCGCTATAACTCTCTTATTAAGTAAAATATCGAATTCATTTAAAATTCTACTATTGTTTAGATAAGGACCTAAACTTATCTTTTTTTTTTTAAGATCACCAACCATTTTTGATATGACCAACCATCGGCCCAGGAAATGGAAAAAATGGGGTTTTGAAGAAAAAAAATGATACCTTCCTTAATAGGCACAGTATCGAATCAGTTTAAAATGGTCGTAACTCCTCTAAACATTACTTAAAACTTTTGAAGCAGTTTTTGATATGACTAACCCTTATGGATGACTAAAATATTACTAGAATTGTGAGAAGATCTGGCTTGTCGTATGCTGAACTTGTGAAATTTTTTAACGTGTAACTTATGTCGTGTTTAGTAAATTTGAAGTTTTTCTTAATTTTAAGATGGAGATCTTTTTTATCCTCTACTTAGCAATGAAATCTAATACCTTCGCCTTCCGGAGTGGCGAAAGGAAGTTTTCTTTTAGAGAAATCTGAGCGTTGTTAATAAATTATTACAAACTTCGTTACGTTACTAAAGTCTGATGAATAGTAATGTTGGATGCAGTAAGATGGAGCAACTTTGAAATCAATTACCAAACCGTTCCACGAGTTTGGCAAACCGATCCCAAAAGAATATGGTCATCGGTTTGCAGTCAAGTGACTGCTGTGGTCTAACTTTGATGGTGATTGAGGATAACGCCATTCACTTGTCTTCCATTTTCTCTCTGGTCTATAATACAAAATCCTTGTTTCAATAAAGCCCATTCAATAAATCCAGTGAAACAAGCATGATGCGATATTTTTAAAAAAATCCGATTCATATCGGATTTACCGGTTTCTGATCCTATAATTTTTAGATTTTTTTTTCTCTTGACTTAATAATATTTGTGAAAATTTTTGAAAGATAGTTTTTTACGTAAATAAGTCTTATATTCGTAATCAGTTGTGATAAAGAATGAT
Organism: Zanna intricata; assembly: GCA_010016005.3. Classification (NCBI taxonomy): domain Eukaryota; kingdom Metazoa; phylum Arthropoda; class Insecta; order Hemiptera; family Fulgoridae; genus Zanna; species Zanna intricata. The sequence goes on along the minus strand of JAAAKQ030508117.1, from coordinate 4,314 downwards.
AAGTATATTTCTAATAATAATTTGGAAGCAAAAGTACAGAATGTCAACCGGCATGATAAAAAGCGTTTATGCATTAAGATAATATAAATTTTAACATTTATTTTAACTTTATGAATAAAATTTCCAAACTATTTTTTAAATATATCAATTTGTAAAAAAAACATACACTGAAATAATTTACTGATAATATACTTTATTAAGGCTATCTTTCTATTAAGGCTTATCTTCTATTAAGGCTATCTATCAAGGGTTGCTTGACATTTCAGTCATTTTTTACACATATTAAAGATGTAATCAATGTAATTATACTTCATATGCAATAAATTTTTCTAACGATAGAATATTATATTTACTGTAATTGAATAAGTAAATACAAAATAAAATTAAAACTCTTTGAATTCATATTTAATCTTTATTATTAAAGATTATTGTATTTTTGAGTATGGTGAAATTGTTGAGTTTAGTGTAATTGCAACTGTTGGTGCACCATTTAATTTTAATAGGCCCACCAAATTTTACGTTTATGTTATAACAAATATAGATATTACGTAACTGTAAAGAGTACTCCTTACTCCTCTTAACATCCTTTCAACAACCTTGCTTAAATTACTTATTAGATACAACGGACAGTATTGCTGTGCAGTTACTTCATCTTTGTGTTTAGGTAAAAACACTAGCCAAGAATCTTTTAAATAGCTTTGAAAATAATTATTCTTTAGTCCGCCGTAGTTTAAAGCTTCGACCAACGTCCAAGGTGCTGTACTAAGCAGACCTTTTAATACTGCGGTCCAGGACTCTTCTTTGCTGAAAACCTTCTAACTGCAAAAGTCACTTCATCCAACGTGAACTTCCTGCGCTCGTTTACTACAATATCCATGTCAAACTCATCTCCTCTAGAAATAATTGACTTATTTGTGTATGGGCTTGATCTTCCGTGAGCACGGGGAAACTTCTTCCAAATTTCTTAGTGATAGGTCCGTCCCCACGGATCCTCGTCTAAATTCTAACATAGTTTACGCCAGTTGCCTATCGTAAAATTTTTAATTAGTAAATTCAAAGTCTTTCGGCAATCTATAAATTGTTGTGCCGCCTCCTCATAATCGCCACTGCTTATTCTACGCAAGCGTTGCTTCCTACGATGCAACCGCTGAAATCCCTGTCACTGGTCTGCGATCTGCGGGGTCCACCTTTACGTGTCGTGATTTGTGTCCTTAGTTCCTGACCGGTAATCAGTCCATCTCACTTTTTATGATGTTCTGCACTAATTCTGGTGTGATTGGTTCCTCATCGTAAAAATAAGTTAAAATATAAGAAATTTAGAAATCTCTAGGAAAAATTTGATGATGATTTTATTCATATCTTCCGTGAGAACGATGAAACTTCTTTCAAACTTCTTAGTGATAGGCCCGTCCCCACGGACCCTCGTCCAAATCCTGACATAGTTTACGCCAGTTAGCTGCCTTAGAATTTTCAATTAGAAAATTCAAAGTCAATCTACAAATTTTTGTGCCGCCTCCTCATACTCATAATCGCCACTGCTTAATATATATATATATATATATATATATATATATATATACATATGTATATACATTATTTTACTACATACTAAAGGGTGTTTCACTTTTAGAATGTAGCCACCAGTAACTTACTAAAGGAAGAATTGTATAATGTGCTGCATATGAGCTGAAGAAAATTTCTTCTTGAGTGTATAAATTGTTCATAGCTTATTATGCAGCAGAGACTGATTTATATATATGGGCAGAGTAAACAAAATCGAACACAGTTCACTGCTGCTAATAAAATGCATCCTACAGATTTACCAATTAAACTTTAAGATCTCAGATGTATTGAACGACTATTGGTTGCTAAAACCATTCGTTGGAGTTAAAAAGCGCTTCCTGGTTAATATATCCATCAGATCAACATTATTAATACTTGTCATAATTTCCTCTAAGCTGCGCGGGTACGCGGCCACGCAATGATTTTAGAGGTATTGCAATAAATTGCACAGAGAAATTTATTTTCCGCTCATCTACAGCTAGCTATTATAAATATGTAAGGTATACTCAATGACACGTTTAGTTGAGACCACGGAGTAGAATACACCGTGAATTTCTTACGGGGGGTTTATAACTACTATTCACAATAAAAATATTCTATCCAGTTGTCGGTAATCCATCACACAAAAACGTGTAATGTTTACGAGTGATGTTGAAAGTGTTATTTATGTCCGAAAAGAAAAATGAGGTATCAGCAATTCTCGAAAGAGAAATATCACATTTAACTGAACAACACTGTATGGCATATAAGGAAGATTTAGGATTAGATGATGCATGGAAAAATGTATCTATGATGCAGGATATAGAACTGTGTACACAATATTTCACCGATCTAGAACAAAAAAAATTTAAGAATTAGCTCAAGTATTAGAGCATGATGTTATGTCGTTTAAAATATTAAATGGCATTAGAAAGTTATCCAGGAATTTCGCAGTTAGTGCTTTAGTAAAAAATTACGACACACATTAAGTACTGTAAAAATTAGATAGCATAATGTAAATACTTTGAAAACATTCTGACTAATTCACAATATCAACTAGCACTATTTGTTTTGAAAGAAGTATTAGACGAGCTTATTATCCTTGGGCAAATATCTAAAGAAAAAGTGATTTAAAAATTATTGATGCTCATCAGTACGGAAAAATTACAATTAACAAACGAAAAATTTAATATTTGGGACACGAAATCTTTTGGAGTAACTATGTAAGAGAAATATTATCGGAATGTCAAAATGTTATTGATACATCAGTTATAACTCAATTTATTAAACATGTACTTTCACTTAGAGTGAAAATTTCCATACGAAGAATTAAAAGATTGGCAAGTATTTTATAATGAAATTATTATAACTTCAGGAAACAACTTTAATTTCAGAAAACAAAATATAATACAGCTTTCCAAAAAAAAGAAGATATTCAGAATTCATGGCAAAAAAAAACATTATATAAATAAAATATGAACCCAAATTTACAATTCAAGAAAAAACTAAACTAGGATTGTTTAAGACTTTTAGCGATACATTAACCTTTATCTAAACTATTCCTGAGTTATCTAATCTTACCTTTCTATTATGGGAAGTTTTCAAGCATTCAGCGCAGAATGCATCAACGTGGATTTTCTGTAATGAATTCCATAAAAACAAAATACCGAAACAAATTCGAAAACGAAGATTTCGGCGACCTTATGATAATTAAATTACGTTTCGCCCATGGTCAAGAAGTAAGTACAAATTCAGTTTACAAAGAATGGATATGTATGAAAGGCAGAAGACAAAAAGTTTAAAAAGTTGTAGATAGACCATTGAATATAAAAAAAGGACGAGAAAAAATTATGGAGGTAGAAGAATTTTGTTTTTTTTGGAAATAGAATTACCAAAGATGGACGAAGCAGGAGCGATATAAAATGCCGAGTAGCACAGGCTAAACGTCAGGAAAACATTATTGAAAGTATATGTTTGGAGGAATCGAAGCTTTATATGGATGTGAAACTTGAACCATTGGAGTATCTGAAAAGAAAAGATTAGAATCTTTTGAAATGCAGTGCTGTAGGAGAATGTTAAAAACCAGATGGGTGGATAAAGTAACAAATGAAGAGGTGTTGAGGCACATCGATGAAAAAAGAAGCATTTAGAAAAATATAGTTAAAAGAAGACACAAGACTTATGGGCGACTTATTAAGGCATTCTGGAATAATCGCTTTGATATTAGAGGGACAGGTAGATGGAAAAAATTGTGCAGGCAAGCAACGTTTGGAATATGTAAGATAAATTGTTAGAGATGTAGTATGTAGGGATATACCGAAATGAAACGACTGTTACTAGATAGGGAATCTTGGAGAGCTGCATCAAACCAGTCAAATGGCTGAAGGCAAAAAAAAATATGAATATATTGTATAATTAATACTTATGTAATATAATAACAATAAAAACTTTTGCGTAAAATTAATTTTTGCATTATTCTTTTTGGCCACAATTGATTTTTGTGGATACAGCTCTAAAATAAAATGAAAGGGAACTTTGATACTGAGCAAAATGTAATCGAAGAAGTCAATTTTTTACTCCGTACACCAACTTTGTTAAGTACGGTAGTTCGAAGAAAGAATATGTGAAAAGACATCCTCTCTATTTTATATGTTTTAAATAGAGGAGAACAGCGGTGTGTTTTTGTATGGACTCCGGGCATGCTGGTATTACAGGAAATGAAAGAGCAGACGAAGCTGCCAGAATGGCAACAGTCTGTAATAACTTGGATGT
>JAAAKQ030508095.1:0-19921 GCA_010016005.3 Zanna intricata | reverse complement strand
GCCGCAGAACCTCTTCATTTGTAACTTTATCCACCCATCTGATTTTTAACATTCTCCTATAACACCACATTTCAAAATTTAATAAGCTACTCATTTATAATAGTGAAAAATTGAAGTTGATTGTATTTTATACTGTAAATCATTTTTCTCTAAATCTATGTACAGTTTATCTATGTGCATATTATTATTATTATTTTTTTAATAATTTAAATAAAAGAAGCTCTTTTTGGTTAGTTTTTTACTGAGTATAAATTTACATTTGTGAGCAGAAAAAAGATCTTTTTAAGTGTCTATTGAATAAACTTTTATCGTTATTCTCAAGTGTTTTGGATGTTTTTTTTATTATAATTTTCCCAATTTTTGTCAATTTATAAAATAATATCTATTTGAATCAGAAATAATTCTATTTAAAAGTATGAAAATTACATTTAAAATTGAAAAATCAATAATTACTTATGTTTTAATTTGTTGGTGTGTTTAAAGAGTGTGTCAGAAAAGTGTGTTGGTTATGTATTTAAATATTTCGTTCCTGGTTGAGATGTTTACAAGAAAATAATTAGAAAAGGTATTATCATATTGCCTTTGCAACGTGGTCCGTGTATTCTATATTGTTAAGGATTTTACAGTCACTTTTTTCTCTCGGTAGCAATTGACGTTGCTAAATTTTTTTCGTTTAGGTCACCTATGAACCGTGCTAAAATAATTTGTTCCAGCGCGTTTTCATATTCTGAATCATTTTTTTACTTCTTACTTTGACTCCAGTTCTTTTCTGAACCGTTTTATTTTTATATTTCTTAAAATTCATGGTAATAAGCCTAATTTTTATAGAGATCCCTGTTTAAAATATTTTCTTCTATAAACACGATTTCTTGGAGCTCTTTTTTAATTACTCAAATCCAATTTATATTTATTTTTTCTTCCAGCGTAAATATGTTTATGTTTTCAGTAGTGTATTATTACTAATTTAAAGATTTAACAAAAAAAGAACACTCTTTTTTCTATCTGCATTAAAGTTTTCAAATTTTTATAAAATTTCTTTGTTATATTTTGGAATTATGCGATTATTTTTAATATTTGACCGCAGGTTTTCCTTTTGGTATCTTTATGTTTTGAAAATTATTTTTATTTCACCATTATTATTTATAGTAAAATATTTGGCTGTTTATAAAATTTATTTTTTTTATTACAATATTGTAGTACATAATTTTAGTATTAATGAAAATGAACCTTTTACTGGTCTTGCTATTATAATTCAACTTTTTTTGGTCTCTTAAATTTTGTTTAAAGTCGATTTCTTAGATTAAAAACTATAACTAAATTTCATGGCAACAAGGAGTTTCCCTTGAGCACCTTAATTACATTTTAAACGTGAAAATTAATTTTTAGAATATGGTACACCTGATATGTAATTAATTGAATAATAATAAACAATTAATAAAATCCACCTTAACAGCATATTGAGAAATCTTTAGATCACTTTTAAAACCAAATATCTATAAAATAAATATTTCGTGAGATTTTTACTGAGAACGCCAATGATTTGATTACTTTTAAATTCCAAAATGATTAAATTCAGACTGGTTTTAAGTTCTGAAATGTCCAAAGTCTATTTATAAATATATTTTTATTTTGTAATTATTATACAGAAGAATTACTAGTATATTTATTTGGTAAAGAGAAAACTTGAGGAAATAGGAAGAATAATTTTTTCAAAAAAATTTGATAATAGCAATGATAATAATATTAATTGGCTTTAACTTATTTTTAGACAATTTTAATAAAAAATAAATGAGTAATATGACCATGTATTGGATTCGAGAGCTTGAAGAGATTGATCACAAACACAGCAAATAATTTATGACCAAAAAAAAACCCACCTTTTTTTATATTCCATTATATGTTTACTCAGGCAAATTATATACTCTTTTATCTCTGATTACAAAGTAGGTTTAAGTATCTTCTCTGTTTAAAATGAAATTCAATGAGATTTCTTTCAGAACTAATTAAAATAATATAACAGATTAGATTTTTTTTGAACCTCAATTATTTAATAAAACTATGTTTATGTTTTTAGTAATAAATTAAAGAAGAGATATGGTGCGTAATAAAAATTAAGATATATTTTTAGTAAAATTTGTACATTATATGAAAAATAAATGTGAATTAAAAATATAAATAAAAAATAAATAAATTTTAATAAACTCATCTTGTTGAAAACTCAGTTACGGACATTTATTATACATTCAGTTTTAGGATGTACAGTCCAAAAATTAATTTTCGATATCCGAATAGTTATTTCAGAAGAATAATTTTCTAAAACATTGTGTAAAATTACAGATAGTTCCATAATTTCCTGTATTATTCTTTGTTTCTTTTTAATTAATTTTTAGAAGTAAAAGATACTCCATTAAGCAAAAATCTAATATTTTAAAACTGAAAAACTATTTTAAAATCCTCTTATTGATGTTCTTTTTATCTAATGCTACTGTTATAAAAAAATATTGCAACAATTTTTTTAGATTTAACATTGACATTGGTCAGGCACAGTAAATTTTCTATATTTCATTTTTCTATGTTATCGAAAAACTTTCTTTTTGCATTGTGGAAGAGGAGCTGAGGACGAAGTAACTCACAGATTTTTTTATAGATATTAAATAACGTAAGAATTTTCTTTTTAATGAAAAAGAAAAAAAAAATTTGTTTCTTTGAAAGAAAAAGAAAATGCTTTTCCATTTGATAAAAAAAAATAGATTAATACCATTCTAAACGATTTTTTAGATTATTGTGATTTTCAATTATTAAAAAGAGTAGAATTATGGTAAATGATAGGTATTTACCTATCATTTACCATAATTCTACTTTTTTTCATTTTCTATATATCTGTTCACTTTCCCTGGTAGTGCAACATCAAAACTCATAATCATTAAGGAAATAAAATTAAAGTTAAAAGTAAAAATAATTACTTTGAATTTCTAAACTTAAACAAACCGTTTTTAAAGGTAATTGAACAAGTAAAAGTAAACTTTAAAATGATCTTTCATGTGTTGAGAATTTATTTGTCTTTTAAGTATTAAAACCATTTTTCCGAAGATCCGTTTTTAATTTAGTGACCCGTTAAAAATAAAAGAAGTAATTATTTGGTCAGTATTACATATTGGAAATGTATTTCTTGTATCAAACTCTGTTTTTGTAGAAGAAAAAACTATACTTACAATTCGTACAGTTACATTATTTTAATTAAAAACGAGATATAAAAAATTTGAAAGGTAAACAGATTTTAAATTAGAACTGCTAGGTTCTTGAACTTCAGAAAGAATACAGTAGCTTAATAAAATTAGTTCCCAGAAAAGTATAACAATTCTGGTTTACCAGATCTTTATTGTATTCTATGCTTATATGTTATAGTTAATTGTAGAGGGAAGTTTGGAACGTGTTAAAGATTTCGAAATAAACGATATAATAAGAAAAAAAATATTTCACGAATAATTATTTTTTAATTTTAAAATATTAGCAGGGAAAACATTTCAGTTAGTATAAATATCAGTAGCAGATAACATTAGGGATTATATTTTGTAAAATAAATCTTTATTTATTATAAGTTCATTCTGAGGATATATTGAAATTAATTTTAATGTTAAAATTAAAATCCTTCACTGGGTTCGAATCCCGGTCAGGTAGGGAAGTTTTCATACATTACAAAATTCCACTTCCATATCCCCACGCACAAGCTTATGTGACGATATCATAAAAAAAAAATAAATAAATAAAATATATGAAAAAATAAATAAATGTCAATAATTTGTAATCTTATTTACGTTAAGGCAGCTTTTTATTATAGTAAGTCAGGGTATATAAATCTTATATCTGTCGTATAAATATACATGCAACGGTTGTATGAATTAATCTAAACTTTACTATTTGGTAAAATGAATTGTCACTTATTTAATTGCAAATAAAATTTTATTGTAGTTTTTACAAACTAAAGTTAAAAAAATAAAAACAAAATTCCCTTTAAAAACCTCATTAATTTTGACTTTGTATATATCAGTCCCAGTCACTAAGTATAGTCCCACAGATAATTAAAACCTTTTTAGCAAGGTTATTTAAAATATATATATATGTATATATATATATATATATATATATATATATATATATATGTATAATTTTGTTCAGTTTGTCATTCATTACGAAGTTTAAATTTCAAATTAATATAATCGCCTTCCATAATGGAAAAACATTTTAAAAAATTCATTAGTTGTCTTAAGATTATATTTTCACTTAATCTGAGTAGCTGAGTGGTAATGTCTCTGCTTTTCATCAAATAGAAGAATTCAAGTCAGGTTTACAAAATCTTCATACATTTAATAATATCTATTTCTCATTATAACAAAAGATCAGTATGTACGAGTATCTTTAATTGGTTATAAGCTCCTTATTTACTGGAGGGTGAAAAAATTAAAATATAATTAAATTTTAATATAATTATTACTTTTATATAATTATAAAAAGTGCTTATTAAAGTAAGTAATATAATATAAATTTGATTGCTTATTAGTAAAAAAATATGTTTAGCTGATCTTTGTAGTTGAGTGGTAGCGTCTCAGCCTTTCATGCGGAGGTCCTGGGTTCAAACTCACGGTCAGATATCGCATTTATCATACGCTACAAAACTACATTTTCATATTCCCACGTATATATTTCTTTGGAAGCTTCTGTGGTGAATTAATTCATCACTTAAAAAAGAAAAGATTTAGCTTATACTAACTCACACTTATATTATAACAGAACCCTAGTAATTTCATATTACGCGTACATTTCTTAGGACTTTTATTTTGTGCTTTATTTGATATATTTGAAATGATTTTGATTTTTCAGCTTAGATTATGTTTCACCTACTATCCATAATTTTATTTTATATAAATCTCATTACGCTAGCTTGGCTAAAATAAATCATTACATATATATTTCATTAAAATCAGTTCAGTCATTCTAAAGTTATAAATTTTTATAAACCAACACTTTAGTAGGTATTTAAGGTTTTTTTGTATGTTGAGTTTTGATTTTTATAATTTATTGTTTTTATTTTTTAATAATCGAATATTTTTTTCTTTTTCAGTTGTTTGCGGTAGCTACAATTAGTGCAGTTAAATGTAGACCAGAAGCTGGAGGATATACGTCGTATCCATTACCAGTAAATAATCATCTGGGAGGAGGTGCTGTTGGCGGAGGATATGAAGGACATAGTCAAGCTCCAATAGTACAAAAACATATTTATGTACATGTACCACCACCAGATCCAGAATATCAAGCGCCAAAAAGACCAGTTATACCACCACCACCGCCAAAAAAACATTATAAAATCGTATTCATTAAAGCACCATCATTCCCATCAGCACAAGCTCCAGTTATACCAGCACCACAAAGCGATATCGAGAAAACACTTATTTACGTTTTACATAAAAATCCGACCGATGCTGCACCAATTATTATACCGACACCTAAACCTACACAACCTGCTAAACCTGAAGTATATTTTATCAGATATAAAACAAATAAAGAATTACCTTCGCATGATGCTGTTACAAGAGATAGTACTGAGTTTATTTCGACTACATTAGCACCAAGACAGATATCCAGCACAGTTAGAAGTACTGTAAGACAAGCCGGACCTACAACTGTTACTATACTACCACGCTCAAATTCACATAAGCATAACTAAAGAACTTTTTTTAATAATATATTAGATTAATTTCGCATGATGTAATCATATATGTTTTTATATTTTAATATGATTAAAAGTTTTTATTATAATATTAAGTACTGTTTTTTTTTTATATATTTTTTAACAATATTTTTAATTTTAATGAGCCATAAAGGTAAGATTACTGACTTTAGGCAGAGGTGTCCATGGCACCAATATATTTTATTCTTTCTTTGTTCAAATAATTTACTAATCCTTTCCTTTTTCTTAATTACCAACCACAAGATCATTTGATATCGCGTTATAATTTCATATTGTAATGCTTTTTAAAATGACTTTCCCTTATAATGATTTTCTATCAATAAATACATGACTGAAAAAAATTTTTAATTCTAAGAAAATGCTACATATGAATGAGATTAAAATTGTATAAAAAAACTGCTATCGCGACAAATCAGATTATTCTTTCATCTGAATATTTATAAGCAAATAAATGAACTGTTATAGATGTGCTTACTGCGTTTGGTATGCACATATCTTTACATGTATCCTGATTATAAAAATTTATGTAATTTCTCATATTGCAAATATGGTATAGTTAAGTTTTCTCTAGTGAACTGAATTTTCTTTTCGTTAACCTTTCCAAGAAGCTTTTTATTAATTTCAATTTAAAAATTTTACAAATTTTTTTATCTTCAGTAAAATAAAAGTGACTTCTAAAATATCAATTTCAAGAATTTTTTAAATATATATGTTTTGAAATTTCTAAACTAAAATTGTCAAAAAAAAAGTTAAAGCAGTACTTCAGTGTTTCTGTCATGACATTAGCTCAGAGGACCTTCATTCAATTTCAAGTTAATTTAAATATTTTGTGAGAAATTAATATTACCGCACTTTTAATTATTTTTTCAATTTTTCAGTGCTAGCAAAAATTTCAGAAACTTTTAGGAAAAAATTATTTATTTACTTTTTTTTTAAATCTTAAATAATTTTTATCAAAATTTGATATATTATAATAATTATTTACAATAAGTCATATAATATAAATAGTTAGATATGGGTTAGATTAGTATGGGTAGCTATTTGTTTAAATATCAGGACATATTTTGTATTCTTTTTTTTTTCTTTAATGTCACAAAAGGTATCCGGAAAAAATTTCAATATTTTGTATGGAACAACTTTAAATACATAATGGACGAAAATAAAACACAATAAAAGTCTTCTCTCAGAATAAGTAGGACATTTAATAATTGAAAATTAAAAATCACCATGTTTTTCAGCAGAAAGGTTTATAAAAAAAAAAAAAGGTTAGCGAAGAAAATTTAAATCTTGTTTAGTAACAGTTTTTTAAATTTATTTTATCAGAATTCGTAAAGAATTAAAAAAAAAAGAAGGTGTTTCGTGTTTTCAACCAGTGTAAAATTATAGAAACCATGTAATTTTTAAACATTTGTAAAAATATTGTTGAATCTTTTTTTTTAACTTTCGTCTCACAGGATACACTAGAAAAACGTTTTTTTTCTTTTTTTGGAGGTTTACAATTCATATTAATTATTATACTTTTTTTGTTGTAAAAAATCTTTTACTTTTACATAATTATTTCCTTACTGTTTAATTCTTCTAATCTAAAATGTTTGTCCATTTCTGTTTTTCATTTTATACACCTTTGTTATACATTGATTGTTGATTATAAATCTTCTTTTCCTAACATCCTGTTGTTATCAGATTTGTTTTTGTTATTATTACTAATGTTTTTTCATTATATATATATATACATCTATATATATTTCGTTTTTTTTATGATTATACCATAGTATTTAAGTAATACATTTTTTTTAAATTAACAAAAATATTAAATAATTAAATTATACAATAAATTGTGAGGGTAGTCGAAAAACTGATACAACATTAAAGTTTCTGAATTCTAGTAATAGTAGTAGTCATGGCACGATCTGTATGCGTGACTACGTTTTCAAAATATACGACTGACTACCCAAGTCGTTCATTGGCTATTCAACGTTCAACCGCCGTTTCTTTCGCATCTATAGTTTTTGTACTCACCTCACAATCAATAATTTTATTATATTTTTATTTTCTGTGATAAAAAAAATTGTAAAATTTTTTATTGTAAAATAAATTAATTAATATACTTATATTTTAATAATACTCTATGGTAAAGTTATGTTACTAGTAAAAATATATACATTTTATTTTTTATTGAAATATGAAAATTTTTCTAGTTATTGTTTTTATAAAAATGGTTTTGTATAAATCTATATATATATATATATATATATATATATATATATAACTGAAAAAATAAAATCTTACCTATATACTTTTGTTATAATTTATTTACAATTTGTAATATTTTAATAAAACCCAAATAAAAATTCATTGTAACAAAAAGTGTTATTTACTTTTCTTTAATTTATGGTTAACATTTCTTTTTAGTTCATTAATCTAGCAAACTATCCTTTATTAAAATTTATTTTCTTATTTTTATTAGGTTCTCCCTAATTTAAAAAAGAAAAAAGAAGTTTTTGATGTATTTAAATTATTTATTTAACGATAATTTTTCGTTTTTTTACTAGGTGATATAAAATGAATGAATTTTCTATATTTTAGTAATTAGAGTAGGATTTTCAGTGCATTCGTGTAAGATAGAGAAGGCTTTATAGCTTCTTTATCTATTTAAAAAAAAAACAAAAAGTGCAAAGCTTTTACTTTGTCATCAGTAAAAAAAGAAAATTATTTCGTGTAAAAATAGTATACATTTTTTTTATTATTATTCACAGAATAATTAGAATTAACTAGAATACATTATGAATAGCTGCCATTTTTATCGTTGTATCACATTAAAACATTTAAGGTTTATTTATTATGCCGTGTGTTTCAAAATGAATATCGGGATATTAATGTTATACAAAATTTATAAAGTTTCACGTACATTAATTATACATGGAATGAAAGAGCAACTCCAACAGTTTTGCAAAGAAAGCGTTTGCAGTTTGTAAAGTGTGAATCTGTAATTGCCATTCAATGTTTTTTCCCCTCTCCATCAAGGATCGGATCCACAATCAAATATCTCTCGATCCGAGGAGATGTTAATGGGACCCTAACGGGCCCGCTACCGGCTATCTCTGGCGTGGTAGGTCAGCCCGCCGGTTCCGGATCTTTTGATTTTATACCTTGCATTTAACACATGAGGCAGGGGTGGACACTATCTGGCACGCCATTGCTGGGCACCGCCCCATACGCTGGGTCTCGGTCTTCACTTTCCCCAGTGCCCACTCTAATAGAGGTAGCAAGCTACCTTTAATCCAATCTGGACGGGGTACGAGGCCGTTCATTAGTACCGACACACCTCAGCATGCCGGCTCTCCCGAACTAGGCTGCCCACCCGAACCAGACCTATGGTCTTCCTCTCCTGCTCTCATTAACCTTAATGTGGAGCACCGTTACCGAAGGTCGTTGAACGCCATCCAATTATCTACCGACTCTAATAGGTATTTAACTACATTGTCCGGCGTCAATCCAATCAGACCAGCTCTCTCCCTACACACCTCCTGCTCCAGGCATGTAAAAATCGTATTTTCAGGAGAGTCCTCTATTTTTCAAAATGTTCACTCGCCAGTCTGTCGCTTGCCAATTCTTGCCAGGTACATTTCAAATATACCATGCCACTCGGGATTTTTAGGAGTAATAGTTCACCTCCCCGCCAGCTCTATCACATCAAGCAACCAAATCGGAGAATAATCTTTTAGTCATCCATTACATTTCTTCTGTTCTTCCACTCGCATCTGACAATCAACTGTGTCTCCGATTTATCTTTACCATTATATCTATCTCTATATTTCTTTATTAGAAGGTGAATAAGGGGAATGGATGTTAACATACAGACTGCATAGTATGCTATCGTCCGATAAGTGGACACAACTCCCAGCAGTGATCTCATATGAATACCGATGAGCCTTCAGCACACAGCAAGGTAGAGGTCACAACAAAAACAATCAACTTTCGCTTTGAGGCACGTGGTGCTACATGCAAAGTCATCACAATTCTGAGTGATTTCATAGCACGTTCACCTTTACCACAAGCAGCCAGAATATGTTCAGTAATTTAACTTGCCCGGTCTATTGTCACTCCCAGATATTAATTTAACCGAGTATGCTAGACACAACTGATGGTTGTCTATCCTAAGATATATCGGGTTGACTCTTCTTCTGCCAGCTGGTACGATGAATTCACATTTCTCCAGCGCTAACTTCAACCCTTCTTCTCTCATCCACTCATCGATTGTTGTTAGTGCTCTATTTCCCCGTTCCTGGATCTCAGCTTCAGTTCTCCCTTCAATCAACACTGCGATCATCTGATGTCTCGGCTCTCTCAGGCAGTTCAAGTCTCAGAACCTTATTATATACTATTATCCACAAAAATGGACCCAGAATGGAGGCCTGTGGGACCCCTCGGCAAGTCTCAGAAACTTACATCTCCATCCTACTTATCTGCGTGAAGCCTTCTGTCTATAAGAAATTCCGTTGATGCTGTTCAACGTGCATTCCGTTTTGATCCCGAGAGTGAAATAACATTCGTAGATCGTGTAAACAATTCGAAACCACTGGCTGCATTTTTATAGGAAAGATTTCCGGACGACTGAGTGTGTTCGAAGGCAATATTGAATGAGTATGAAAATCTTTTTGCGTAGTCCTAGAAAATCTGTCAGGAAGGCTAGCCCAGAATTAGCAATTACAATGACGTCTGTATGGATGATTTTAAAGAAAAGCTTACAACTGTGTTCACATCACTTACAGCTGATACAAGCTCTAAAGCCTGCAGATTATGATTTGCGTACGATCTTCATAAATTTCGCAAATGAAGTGTTGCATCGTGATGATGAAGACTTTCTGTGTCTTGTCGTATTCAGTGACGAATCAAAACTTCACCTAAAATGAGCGAAAGGTAATGTGCGTATCTAAGGATCAGAAATCCTCACGAAATGTTGCAGTGCTGGACGAGATTCCCCAAAACTGAATGTTTTTTTATGCCATATCTCGACGGTAAGTTTACTAACCGATTTTTTCGCAGAAGGAAGTGTATCTGCAATGAACTATTCTGATGTGCTACAACTGTGGATCTTTCCTCAATTGCAATACGAACCAAACAACTTTATTTGGCAACAAGATGGTGCGTAGAAGGTGAAGAAAGAAGATGGCGTAGAAGATATATTTTTTTTTTGTTTAACCTCTGGAACCACCGTTAAGGTATATCTTCTGAGGATGAGATTAAATGGCAGTTTTGTAGCGTATGAAAATGCCATGCCTGGCCGGGATTCGAACCCGGGACCTCCGGATGAAAGCCCGAGACGCTACCACTCAGCCACGGAGGCCGGTGGCGTAGAAGATGGTGCAACAACAGTAATCACGTAAAGCGTTATGCCACCGAGGAGGGCTGGCATAATGTTCTACGTGATCCTTTGAATGAAATTTTCCCCGACCAGTCACCAAAAATCAGATGACGGGGCCTGTTTGCCGTGGCCTCCACGTTGATCCATTTGACTCGACGATCTGAATCGACTCTGCAATTTTTTCGTTGGAGGTTTATAAAGAATCAAGTGTAAGTGCCACCCTTACCAACTAACCTACCCGACTTGAGACACTTGGGTTGAAAAACCTGTCGCATTAATTACTCCAGATTTTCTGATTTATGTACGACATGAACTCTCCTTTCGGCTGGATATACGCCGTGTGGCGGATGGTGCCCATATTAAACACTTACAAAAAAAAAAACTGGTTGATTTGCACTTTCATTTCTGTATAATTTATTAATGAACGTAAAACTTTACAAATATTACACAATTTTAAACCCTCGATATTCATTTTAAAATGTAAATAAATTTTAATACCAACAAAATGAACTTACTAAAGATTTATTAGTAAAAATATTGCATATTATCACTAGTGTTAGGTTTACTTAAATGTATAAATATAAATTTTTTAACTAAGACCCCAAAATGACCGGAAAAACTAACTTTTTAATTGAAAAAGAATTCCATAAAACCGCCAGAACACGAGATAAATAAATAATATTAGCTTAGCGTATGTAGGGTTAGTAGAAGTTAGAGACAATAACTTGTTAGAATTTCTTTTTAATGCATTAATAATTGAGGGAAGACTAATAATAATACGGATGTTCGTTTGGAAAAGTATTGCCAGAATTTTAATTGATAACTGATTTATTTTGTTAACTATAGATCTATAAATCTGAAGTTTAACAGCAGACAAAAATCTTTACTAAAATTTAACTAACAATATCTCCAGTTGTTTTTTTACTTCGTTTAGAAATAATTATTATTTTTACTTCATTGATATCTTTTAATATCAGCTTACTTATTTTTAAGATCTTTTACATTGTAACTCCCCATTCTTTCCTTAACTCTTTTAACTGTTCTGAATTCTTTGTAAAATTTTTTATTTTCATCTACAGATTTTATTTAAATTTTTTCTTAATAGAATCTCAATTACCCAAAGCATCAATCGACAGGAAATAATGAGTGGCCAAAAACTGGGAATGTCATTTGCAATCGTTTTAAGTTCTCTGGGGATTATGCTGTCAACCAGTAGCACAATGTATGCGTAATATCCCTACTCCAATTTTTTCCTGCACAGAGTAAAAGTAAACGATGAATTATTTAAATTATGTTAGTAACTTAA
Source organism: Zanna intricata (assembly GCA_010016005.3). Lineage (NCBI taxonomy): Eukaryota > Metazoa > Arthropoda > Insecta > Hemiptera > Fulgoridae > Zanna > Zanna intricata. Next base: position 7,504 of record JAAAKQ030508095.1, on the reverse strand, counting down.
TACGCTGTAAAAACTACGCTACAGTTAAGTTAGTAGTTAATACGCTATAGAAGAGCTGATAATCTCAGTAGTATTTTCTTGATTGGTTTTCAAAGTATATAATATTGGATTCCTAGAGCTAGGACTACAAAACAAAATTAAATTTGCCGGATGTAAAAGGCTTTTTGGATGTTTGTTTTTGGCAAAGGATGAACCTTCTACAAATCAAAAGCAAATGAAGGGGAGTTATTTTGTGTTTCATAATGTCATAAAGAGTATTGGTATACAATTAATAAATTCTTAATTTGGTTCTTTTAGGTTCAAAATGGTTTTATTACTATTGTTTTTTAACATAAAAAAGAATAATTTTTTTAACGGATACAAAATTAATATTCATCAGTCAGTGGATTATCAAATTCATTGGTAAATATTTTATAATAAAAAAAAGATAAATATGGAATGTAAACTTTAAATCTGCTTTCTGACTTACGTTATATTAAATTTTATATAATTTTGCTTTATAATGTACAGTAAATAAATAATTTAATTTTTGTTTCTGTTGTGAAAGGATTCATAAGCACACAAATAGTTATAAACATTGTTTATAATTTTTTTTTAGACTTAAACATTGCATAAATAAAGAAACGTTTTTTTAATACTTTCCTGACGAATATAACTAGAATAAGTATATTAGAGGAGAAAGTATGGTGATCATATCAAAAATAGGGTGTTGGTTCCATTTACATATCTTTCCGTTTTAGGATCAAACTAGTTCATCTAGTTAGTTTAGACCAAAAAAACACACGTGTGTATATATGTACACACACACGCGCGCGCGCATAGATAGTGCGTACGTAGTACATAAGTACATTTGTTGCACTGTTTTTGGCCATTTATCTCAGGATTGATCGAACCGATATTCTTCTAATTTAGTTTAACTCTTTCTATATGTGAGGCATTGATCATATTAATTTCTTTTTAAAAATTCATTAAAGGGGGAAACCTTTATCGTAAGAAGCCAATTTTGATTTTCTTCAGAAGCATTCTAAGGAAAAATTTATAAAAGCAAAGTTGTAACCAACAATAATTTTATAACAACTTCTAATTTTAGCCTTAGAAGGGGGTTTAGATTTACAGAAAGCTTTGCTTCAGAATATTTGATTAACCTATACTATATATGAATATTTATAAAGACAATTTTCTTAAAATTTATTCCCTATCTAAAAAAAAGATTTTCTGTTTTTTTTTTTACTAATTCTTTTATTTCTTATCGATATTAACTGTGAAAGTCATGGAATAATTTGACAGATTTTCTTGACTATTCTACTTGTGTTTTATGAAAAATTCTATGAATAGTAATTGTTAGAGTAGGACACCTTATTTTAAGATATTTACCAAGAAATTAAAAAAAAAAATTTGTAAAAATTAGATATGTAATATTAGGAAACAGAAGGAAGAATAATTTAAAAAAGTTATATAATTGCTGGATCAAAGCGCTTAAAAGATTTTAATAACAGAATAGAAAATTAATACCATTTTTTTTCTTTGATGATGGTAATATATTGGAATAATTTTTCTATTTAAAATTTAAAGCACATCAATACAAAAAAAAAAAAAAAAAACCGTGGCAACGCCTAAAATCCTGAAAGTTAACTCTGGAGAAAAATTGTTGTCGTTAGTAAGTAGGGTGGACTAAATTATTTCTGTTTTGTTTAATATTCCTACTAAATTCTTTCTCTCTGAGACAGGCGTTTAAGTCATTAACATTATGCTGTATATTAAAATTTAAATTAGTGTATTTAAAAAAAGAAAAAAGAAAAAATTATATGAAAGATTACTGTAATATATTTTCATATATTATACGTTACGGAGTATTTGAATTTAAGAAAAAAAAGTTATGGAGATAAAAGTTATTTTATCCGTCATTAAACTTAAATTTATCTAATTACATAGGAAATATTTTTATTATTCTTGAATAATTAGCGTTACATAATATTTCAATTACTATAAATAATAATAATAATAATAACAACAGTGCCCTGAGATAGATATTACCCACGTCCGGCGCATACCATTTACGTTCCACGTCCAGGGTGGTAACAGCTGTAAAAACGTACAATAGCTGGCAAGCATACAGCTGGTTAACAGGGTTTCGAGTATGTTCCTCGGATTGCGTTGCTTCAGTCAACTTAAATCTACCTACCCAAGTCACCGTTTGAATCGGATTCTTGGCTACCTGCAGATCATGTCCTTCGTAACGATTTGAAAATGGATTTATACTGCCTTTAGAGCTGGCGATTTGGAGGCTAGAGTCGGTGTTATTGCAGGTGTGAGGAGACCCTTCCGCTGTCCGCATGCCTCCCGCGATGCCAAGCATGTAGTAAGGTGCGCATGTATTTCGGCCGCATGTATATGTGAAACACATTTTGGCCGAAGTAACAATTTTAATTTAAGATGATATAATATATTCCGGCGAGATCAACCGCCAAATATAAGAGTTCGAGGTGGGGTAGCTATATTACCATCGACTAAAGCTGCCACCGAAACGGTTCAGATAAAATATAAATTTGCAGGCGGTCGCAATTAGAATGCAGCGTCTGCTGCAAGTTACTATCTGCAGCATATACCTACCAAATTTGGATTGGAAAGAGGATTACATAGCACGTCTAATTGCTCAGCCCCCCCACCTATAATATTGTTGGGTGATATTAATGCACACAATTCTCTCTGCGGGTCGGATCGAGTAGATCTCCATGGAAGAGAATTGGAAAAGGTTCCTATTAAATTCTGATCTAATTATCTTAATTGATGGTTCAGGAACTTTTTTCAATGCCAGAGATGGATCGACATGCTGTATAGATTTAGCGGGTATAAGTGCACGAATAGCATCGAGATACTTGTTTCATGTTCTAGATGATCTGCATGGAAGCGATTTTTTTCCGGTACAAATAACAACCGATATTGCCAGAAAAATATATCGCATCTCTAAAAAATGGGTGTTTGATGAGGCATATTGGACGAGTTTCACGGTTAGTACGATACTCCCACAAACAACTGGAGTAGTCAAAGCTGACGTTGACGGCGTAACAAACGATATATATATATACTAGATTCAGCGTTAAGCTGCATTCCCAGAACATCAGGGAAACCCAAGAAACGACCCGTTCCGTGGTGGAACAATGAAATCAGTGAAGCAATTAAAAGAAAGAAAAAACTATAACGCTTTTAAGAAACGTCCAACAACAGAAAATTTAATTGCTTTCAACAAAATACAGAGCGTATGCGAAAAGACTTATGATTGATGCCAAAAAGCGATCCTCGTAGCAATACGTTCATGCATTGACAGGAATAGGACTGCATCAGACGTTTAGAAGAAAGTGAAGGCTATTTGTGGACATGAAAATTTTGCTCCCATAAGCTGCCTTCAATGTGGAAATGAAGTTAGAGATACACCAAACGAAATGTCAGAGCTACACGCCAATCAGTTCGAAGAATTACTGGCTTGAAGTCAGTAAAACGGCTAACTACGATGATTGTTTAAAAACACAAAAAAAGCTCTTTTAAAAAGCTGTTGAGGATCTACTTAACTTCGGAACAGAAATAATTTTTTCATTTAATGTACTATTTAAATTAGAAGTCTTATGAAAGCGCTGGAGAAAGCCGGGAATACAGCTGCTGGTCCGGATGAAATTCATTATGTGATGGTCAGGCATCTGAATATCACTGCAAACCGTAGACTGTTAGAATTATATAATCGGATATGGAGAAATGGTATTTACCGGCTGCATTGGAAAAAGGCTTATATTATCCCAGTTCCAAAGAAAGGAAAAAATTTGGCAGATCCTAATAGTTATCGTCCTATTTCTTTGACGGGCGTTATGGGAAAACTTTTTGAGAGAATGATAAAAAGAATGACTCGTTTGGATTTTAGAAAAAGAAAAAATTATATCTTGTTATCAAGCAGGTTTCCGACAATATCATTCAACAATTGATCAAATGATTAACCTAGAAAATATCATACGTAACAGCTTTATAACAAGTAAACATTGTATCAGAGTCTACATTCACCTGCAAAAAGCATTCGATATGACCTGGTGTCACGGTATAATGCTTAAATTGCATGAATGGGGCATTTGTGGCAATCTGCCAATACTACTTAGAAACTCTTCTTTATCTGTTTAGCCTCCGGAACTACCGTAAGGTATTACTTCAGAGGTTGAATAAGGATGATGTGTGTGACTGTGAATGAAGTGTAGTCTTGTAAAATCTCAGGTCGACCACTCCTGAGAAGTGTGATTAATTGAAACCCAACCACCAAATAACACCGGTATCCACGATCTAGTATTCACACCAGTACAAAAGTTTTTATACTATTACTACTTAGTAACAACATGAAACACCGTACTTTCCAAGTCCGAATTAATAACGAATATTCAGCAGAGAAAGCATTAGAAAATGGCATATCACAAGGATCGCCACTGAGCAGTACCTTGTTCACGATTGTCATTAACAAACTAATGTTATCTATTCCATCCGAAATCAGAAAAAGCGTCTATGTTGATAATCAGGCAACTGTAAACGCCAGCAACCACACAGATGTGAAATATCAATTACAAGTTGCAATAAACGCTATCACCAAAGTAGCGAAATGTAAGTAGCAAAGTGGATTTAAATTTTTAACTGATAAAACGTGTTGTGTACACTTTTATAGGAAGAGAATTTATCATCGAAGTCCTGTATTGACCATAGACGACTATCCAATTGAAAACAAGGATAACATACGATTTTTGAGTTTACTGCTAGATAAATCCTCTACATGGGGATTAAATATACAGAATTTGAATGATAGGTACCAAAAATCCCTAAAAATTATTAAATGTTTATCCATTATCAACTGGGGCTCAGATAAAGATATACTATTGAGACTGTATAAAGCATTGGTACAATCGAAACTTGACTACGGATGTATTGTATATTCATCCGCCAGAAAGTCGCACTTACGAAAGTTAGACATAATACACAACAGCGGAATAAGGTACGCCACAGGCCCATTCCGTACAAGCCCGGCGACTAGTATAATGTCAGAAGCTGGAAAAATTCCACTAAGTTATAGAAGAGAGATCCTGTTGCTAATATATTAAGCAAATATGTGGGCCTTTCCTGCCCATATAAATTATAAAACATTCAATTATCATCATTTAGCTGCTTTATATGAACATCTTGCTGCCTATTCCAGGCCCCCGAATACGGTATCACGAATTAGCAAAGAAATATGAAATTATTCTACCAGATACATTAGCAATTTCTAGTAAAAGATACCGCCAGGGCTTTTACCAGCGGTAAACACAACATTGGATCTCTACTATGGGAAAATAAAAGATAGGCCAGCAATAATCTTATAACGGGAATTTTTCCAACGTCAGTAGTTATCATGAATACATTAAGAGTTATACTGACCTTCTAAAACCGAAAACGGTGTTGGATGCTCCATATATGTAAATGGAGAAGCCCATTTTTGGAAGCTGCCGGATATGGCAAGAATCTACATGGCAGGAATTAGTGCCATACAGCAAGCTCTTTGCGAAGAGAGAGTGCTTGTATGTTCCGACTCGTTGAGCCAACTTACTGCAATTTGGAACAAGAATATTAAGGACGTCCTGATCGCTAACATCCTCTCTATTTTATATGTTTTAAATGGACGAGGACAGTGGTGCGTATTTGTATGTACTCTTGGGCATGCCGGTTTGAAGGAAATGAAAGCCCAGACGAGGCTGCCGGAATGGCAATAGTCTGCGACAACATTGATGTAATTCAAGTTGTGGCTGATGTAAAGAATTGTCTAACTAATATCATTAGAATCTATTGCAGCAATGAATGGTGAGCATTGGGTACTAAATTAAACGCCGTTAAATCTTCTCCATACAAATGGAAGAGGGACGTGAAACTGACACGCCGTGAACAGGTAGCGGTGACTAGACTTAGAATCGATCACACGCGTATAACGAATTCATATTTGTTTACCGGCGACGATAGACAAATGTGTGGTGTTTGTAACAAATCACTTACAGTCAAGCATTAATGGAAGAGTGTACCATACATGAGGACCTCAGAAAGAGGTTCGGCTTAGTAAATAAAATTGCCGCTGATTTGTAAAATAGAAATAAAGGAAAAATAATTGCTTATCTGCACGCTAGTAGACTATTAACTAGTATGTAGTCATATAAAAGCTGTAATTACAAATAAAGAAGTCAAAATTTACGGATATATAAATCTAATAATCTGGTATTGTTAATATATTCATGTGTTATTTTCTTTTTAAATATCAGGACCCTTTACTCCCGTTAAGTGTTCTTGTATTTAATGAATGGGTTCCTAATTTTTTGTGTTATTTTGTTTAGTGTTTTTTAAAGAAATATAGGGCCTTTTACATCCTAACATATGACGAGCCATACGGTGATTTAACTATCGATTTTTAAACAATGTTTCGAGGGCTAATGACCATAGCAATCGATGCCCGTATAACTACTAAGAAAAGAAGAATAACAACAGCCATTACTGCTACCTGCGAGCCCTGGGATGTGGATATTGTGGGTCAGGTAGTATCTGACTCGCCAGCCCGAGTTAAATTTGTGGGAGACGGCTGACTGGGGGAATCCCGGCAGGATTAATGATCTGGGACATTCCCAGTCGTCTCTTCGCTCGTACCTGGCGACATATGGACTGGAAAAATATAGTATTTATAGAAACATAGAAACTTCAACTTCCACAACTTACGTAGCAGAAAATCCAAGTAAAATCCTCGTCTTGGAGAACATCTTTCTTCCGAAGCAAAGAGGAGGAAAAGTGTTCAGCGATAAAGAGTTCATAGTTTTAGAAAAGAAGGATTGAACCAAGTTTCGACCTAAGAGTGGAGAACCTATTCCTAAATATCTAGTAATCAAGAGAAAGGAAGGTGATTTTTCTTAGATAAGCCCTTTAATTACAGCTCAAGGCATCATGGAAGAAGCTAGAGGACCTGTTAAAGAAATAAAAAAGACGGCGACGGGATTTGTTGTGACCGTCAACGATATTCAGTCGCTACGGTTACTCAAGGTAAAGAAGGTGGGACTCATCGACATTGAAGTTTTCCCACAGTGTTGATTAAATACTTCCCAAGGTGTTGTTGTGTCCAGTGATCTGCTAAATTGCATAGAAGAAGAAATCGTTGAAAAGCTTCATTCACAAGGACTTGTTGCATGTTGAATATTGAACACACGAAAAAGTGTAGTATGGGTACTCTCCCCATCACAGGTTATGACGTTTAACCGACCTAAATGCCCAGACAAGATAAAAGCTGGTTTTCATCGACTGATTGTTCGTTCAGTCCATTTATCCCAATTCCGTTAAGGTGTTTTAGGTGCCAGAAATTTTGGCACACAACAGCACGATGTACAAGAAACCAAATGGCCTGTGTGTGTGTGTGTGTGTGTGTGTGTGTGTGTGTGTGTGTGTGTGTGTGTGTGTGTGTGTGTGTGAGAGGGAGAGA
>JAAAKQ030508073.1:7209-19924 GCA_010016005.3 Zanna intricata | reverse complement strand
TTCTTTATTACAGCTTCTTTTGTATGTTCTTCGATTATTACTGTTGCAGTTTGGTTCCTGTAAATGTTAGCAATTATGTATATTAAAAGGGATTTATTTTCCTCCTGGTCATTTGGAAAAAGTACCTTTGACATAATATTTTTTCATTAACCATTTTATTATAGTTTATTCAATTTCTTTTATAGAGTTTGTCCAGATTTGTTATTGTTTTTATTTTATTTTATGTGCACAGTCTGTACAAAGTTTCTTGACTAAGGTTATAAAGACAGAAGTCTTTATAATGAAATTTAAAGTTCTAAGGTTCAAATCAAAGATAGTTACTTTTATATGGATTTGAATACCAGATAATGGATGCTGATGTTCTTTGGTGGTTTAGTTTTAGTTTACCACATATCACAGGAACGATCAACCTGAGATTGTACAAGATTACACTTCATTTACATATCATACATTACATGTCATACATATCATCCTCTGAAGTAATACCTTAGTGGTTTTGGAGACTAACTAGAGAAAGAGTCTGGAGGATGAGGTTGTAATTTTTTGAGAAAAGCCTTGTGAACAATATAACCAGAGTTCATTCAGATTGGATCAATGGTTTGTGTTATACTTCTGTTTTTTTAAAGATATTTTTGTTTCTATTGCCAGATTAAAAAAAAAATAATAAATGGAACAAGCAGACATTGCTATTTTGTTTTTTTTGTTCAGAAAGTGCTACAGTCATATTTGATATGATAAACAAGAACGATGTGGTAATGAAGCTATAACTCATTCACATATGTTCAAGAGGTTTGCTGTTTCTGTGATGGTCAATATTATCAGATGATAAAGGAGAGGGTTGGCTGTTAACTAACTGTAGCAATAAAATTATTGGAACACATGCTTTAATGACTGTTTTTGTCTACCGATATATCCTGAAATAATTATTGGACAGAATTTTCATAAAACAAAGGATTGATTCCTAACGAGTGCTCACATAGCTATCATTGTGTGGCAGTAGGCCAATACACATAATTATACCAATGATTTTATCAATTAACTAATGCAATTCACTATAAAATAACAGTGAACTGGCCCTCCATATTCATCAGATATAGCCCCTGCGAACTATTTTCTTTTTCTTAAAGTCAAGATGTCCACGAAGGAAGAGTCAATAGATGCTATAGAAGAAGGTGTTACAAGCATCCTGAAAGCAATTTTAAAAGAAGACTAATAGGGTTTTTGACAACCTTTATAAATGATGTAAGTGTTTCATCATATTAGAGGGAGATTATGTAGAAACTTAAATATGAAGAAATTTTTTCTAATTTTTGTTATTTTTATAACTTCAGCCCTAGAACTATTTGTACAGTTACAACAGGTATTGACATCTAAATAAATTCAATACTGTCTGTCATTTGTGTATAGTATAGATTTGTAATTTTCATTATTATTTATGAATTTAGATGTTGTATTTGTTTAGAAGTTGTTTTGACTTCCTTTATTGTTACCGTTTACATTTTTGCCTCTTAATTTGTTAATGTAGTTATTTATCATACATTTAGTGGGCAAAAATTACTAACATATGCAATATAACGGTTGCAAGAAGCTGGTGGTTTCTTTTGATCTTAGTGTGAAAAAAGATATCATATTCATTTAAATTACGTAAGATAGCCAACTTATAAATTAATTGTGTGGAACATAATTTTGTGGATAGTGATAAATTGATTATCCATGAAAAGAAGGTCCAGAAAATAGGAAAGATTACTGAAGTAGTATGGGCTAGATGGGAAGTTTTTTTATGCTAGTTATAAAATTTCTAGGATAGATGCAGCTTACCTTCTATGGATCTAAAACGTCTGTGTGGGTTCCACCGTACTCAAAGCACAGTTGGATCTGCCACCATCTGCAGTTGGTCATTCGCAACTGTATATCAGGAGTGATCATTTCAAATCCTAACCGAACAGAGTCTTGGAGCTGCTTTTTGATGTATCTGTCTTTTCATATCTCTTCTTTTACAAAATCGCAGAATGCATTGTCAGGTGAAGCACCGTCTTGCTGAAATGTAATGATGTCAGTGATCCCTTTTGCTATTAATTCTAGAAGCAATCACTCATCGTTCATTCCTGGATAAGTGTGTGGAACTGTGAAAAATTAAGAACTGTGAAAATAATAAATAATTAAGTGTGAAAAAAGGAACCAAGGAGATGTTCAGCTGTCATCCTAGCCCAAATCCGCCATGAGGTGGATGGTGTTCAATTTCCTCAAAAAAGTGAGGATTGTTTTTAACCCAGAAAAAAACATTTTGGTTATAAGAGCCTTGATAAATTGCACGCTCATTGGTGAACATGACATTCGTTTTTTTTTACCATTTGTTCTCAGAAAGTATTCAAGCAATAACTGATGTGCATAAACACATCGATCTAGATCATTGTCGCTTAACTCATTAACTGGCTGGATGGAAACGTTTAACTTTTTAAGTTCTTCCGGTTATGGTCTCATATTGTCAATCTTGAATACAGAGAAATCATTCATAATGTTCTCCAATGTTTTACTACTGTAAGGACATTCATGAACCTGCACGCAAACCAACAAATGACACCATCTATACTAGACTCATCCCCCATGAATGAACACAACATACGATCCCCGACACTACTTATCCTCCCTACCTTTTCCAGCAGCAGTGAGCAATATCAGCAATAAGAATTGGCAGCAGTAGAGTCTTATTATGTTGGATTTATTTATTACTGTGTAAAGGGACTTTCCATCCACCTCGTACTAATAGAAAATTTCAGTTATTTGTTCTACTAATGATTTCATGAAATAGGGTTGTCTTTACATGAGAACGGGAAACTGTTTTTGATAAATGGTTTTGTATTATCCATTTGAAATTCAAACAAATGCTACAAAAAATTACCTTTATTTTAAGATAGTAAAAAGTCACATAAAAGGACAGAAGGATGGTTAGGAAAGAATCTTAGAATTCAAAGAGATCCAGAAGGAGAAGAAAGACTGCACTAACCTAAAGTGATCGGAAGAAAGGAAGAAGTGGCACAGTGAAAGAATAAAACAATATTTGGAGAGCTAGCCAGAAGTTAACTATTCTATGTGGTCCTACTGTGACTAGAGTTGAAAAAAAAAGTTGCTTATTCACTCACTTCAGAATAGTGTAGTAACAAAATATTAAACTGCAGATCATTCTGTCAGAATGCCACTGGAATGTTTAAAATATATATTATATTTATTTATCTTACAGCCACATCCCCTTCCTGACACTAACCTAATGGATCATACTGTAGCAGAAATAGCCTGAAGTAAATTAATGGTCTCATTATTAATTTATACTGGATCTTGCTTAACTTTGGTGTTTGCAGCAAAATTTTATAGTAACTTGCCTATATTATGTGATGTGAAAGAAAAAGATTTGTTTAGATTAGTTATGAAAAAGGTTGAGAATATTTATCTGTTATTAATGTTTGCTGGTATAAATTATTTGATCTATTTTTATTTTTATTTTTGCAGGTCTTGTGGCACCTGATGAAATAGGTTATAATCCAGCGCAATCAAAAAATATAGCTAAAAACTTTTATGAAGGTAAGGAGGTGCTTTAAATTTTGTTGTAATTTAACTCAGACTGACAGATCAGTAGAAGTGAATTTGTTTTCTGATCTGTCATACTTAAGAAAATTCTTTTATTAGACTACCTTTTCTTTTTAATTTTTGTATTTTATTTGACATGATTATGGCACTTTTATTTTATTGTTAATATATATATATATTATCACTGAACAGCTTCGACGACAATGGAATCTCAACATTTCTTGGTGGTCCTGAAAAGGGCCATTTTTTGTGCCCGAATGGCTTCGGTGGTTCGTTGTTTAAGATCTCATCATAATAGCATTGAGAAGGGCTGTTGTTGCTAATCTCGTAATAGCCCTGAGAAGGGCAGTTGTTGCTAATCTCATAATAGCCCTGAGAAGGGCTGTTGTTGCTAATCTCGTAATAGCTCTGAGAAGGGTTGTTGTTGGTGTCTAATGGCTTCGACAACATGGTATAGTCTAAAATCTCTTTTTGGCCCTGAAAAGGGCTGTTTTTGTGGTTAGCTCTGAGAAGAGCTCTTGGGGCTGGGAGATGGTTTCTGGTGAAATCGACTTGGTTGCAGTCTGGGAGTTGCGGCTTGGCCATTGAAGTCTGACTGGGCTTTCCCCTCACCAGCGGTTGGGTTCCCACTACAGCGTGGTGGTGGAGACCCCCAGTGTTGGGTTGGTGTCAGTCATCGTTTGCTGGTGCAGTTGAGGTTGTTCTTCCTGAGCGATCTCATGCTGGGCCGGCTCTCGAAGCTGTGTCCGCAGGCCAGGGTGATGGAAGCCTGGTGAGCTGGAGCGGGAATGTAGCATCTGCATCCATCGATTCCCTCGGCGGGCCGGCCAGGCCTGCTGCTCCAGCAGGGTTGTCCATCATTGAATTGGCTAGGAAACTCCTTTGATCTTCTTCTTCTCCAAGGTCTTCTCTAGGTGGTGGTTGGTGTTAGAATGAATTTTCATGCTAGGAAGTCTTCCTTTATTAGTGCCCACAGTGGTGGGGTAGTGCTGCTATGGTGGGAGTATAGATGCACAATCAGATGCCATGTGGTGGGATTGCTCGCCTGTACATGCGCATCGTATACTATATTCCAGCTAATATTTTCTCGTCCGGTATGTGGTAACACGCTGAGTTAAAAGGCGTGTGGTAGCAATATATATGACATTTTGTGCTGCACATAATCTAATTTTAGATGTATAAATTGATTCTCTTTTACAGAGTTATGTTAAAATGGGAGATATGGAGATAGCTTATATAAATCTGAGTTATTAAGCTTTATTTGTTTGATGTTCATAAAATGTTGTTCCTTTTTATTAGACTTCTTTAATTTTTTAAAAATAATATGTTACCTTGTTTCATGATATAGAAATTTTGTTTACTACAGGTAAACATCCCGTGTCATTGCTGAATGAATTGTGTTCTCGTAAACGTTATGGACCGCCTATATTTGACTGTTGTTATGAAACTGGGCCGGATCATAAGAAGAACTTCATATTTAAAGTAAGTCTTTTCATATATTTATTAATTTGTTATGGGTATATGTACGCATATATATTTTTTAATGGCTCAATCTGTTACTGATGTCAGATATGGATTAGAAATGAAAATTTTCATTAGTATTTATCTTGTGTGAAGTCTACCTTAATCATTTCTAATTCATTGCTGTTAGTTTTAATAGATTGTCATTGCTTTCTTGACACTGACTGCTTCATCTGTGGAATTGTCTTGATTTTCTTATATGTAAGTAAAACCTATCAAATAATACTTGACTTATAGTTCAAATTTAAAAAAAATTTGATGTCTGTGATTCTAATTAAATTAGTTAATTTTTAGTAAGATTTATTGATTCAGTATGTCATTGGTAGTTTAAAAAACAAAATCATTTATACTTTTTTTTTTTTGGAATTAATGCATGTACCACTGGTGGCATAAGACACTCTTTTGTTTAAAAGTGTGTGCACTAATGGTAAAAAGCATACAATTAATATGGCAGTAAATCATATTATACACAGTACTGTTTATAAATAGGGAGAACAAAAGTATTGCTACCTTATAACCCTTGTTTTACCATTAAGTCATGGAATGATGTGCACCATGCTATTTAAAACATGACATTTATGTTACTCCATAGTGACTATTTCTGAATCATTCTAATATTTTGTATAATGATTGATGCCTTCTGCTGTAGAATAATAAGTAGGTTTCACATTGAAAAGAGCTATCTGGAATTGTTAAAAAAAATGTGTTTATACTAGAAAATGTTGCAAAAGCAGAAGCAGCTGTATAATAAAATTTGATCCAGTCAGCACAATGGCTCAAAATATTGCTAGACATTCAGATAACAGTATAAGAAAGATTTTATACAAAAATTTCCAGTGTCATACAAGATTTAGGTTTTTTATGTTGGGAGGAGGGAAAATCTCTTAACAGACACCATCCATTTGCACAGATAGTAGTGTCAGGCTCTCACGGACTAAAATCCCTCTCCCTCTGTGACATGCGAAGACCAGACCCATAGGTCATCGCAGGATTGCTTGTCAGCAAGGAACTAAGCAGAGTTCTATAGGTATCAATGGAATATGTACATTTGTGCCAGGACATAACTCAGACTTGTCTAACCTAACCTAACCTGTCCTAATCTTATGCAAATGGACTCAGCCATCCCTGCAATGTTGCTCCTCACTATCTCTGAGACTGTATTCCACTTCTCTGTGCTAGCAACTGATTGTGTTGCGATAACAGTTGTCTCTGAATCGTCCCAGCAAGTCTATTTGCAGCATACTGGTGATAATGAACCCTGGCTCTGAGAAGACAGTTCTGTAGCCTATTTTGAGCAGATTCACATCCTTCTGTGGATTTACTCAAGCATCAGTCTGTTACACTTTATGTTCAGGGCTTAACGAGGTAGATGTCCAATGTAGCAGGTTTGGGTTCACGACATTAAAGTACGTGCACTGTTTCAAGGATTTTGGCCCATTCATGTTGCTGAGAAGCCTGTGTAGTGCGGCCGCCATCCTTTCTGCTGTAACCACAGTTTCGGTCACATTTCTCCCCTTAAATGAGTAAAGGAATGTTCTGATCCAGCCATATCCCAAGGTACTTCACTGAAGTACAGGGAAGCACAGATATCTTGTACTCTGAATTCCATGTGCCCCAGTTTCCCCATTCTGGCCATGAGTGACCAAGATCTTCTCCAGGGCCTATTCCAGTCAGCTTCTCACTAACTTTATGGCTTCTTGCCCTTGTCCATCATATTCTGATCTGTCCTACCTGCTATGATCAGAACCAAGTCACTGGCAAAGGTCACCGAGGCAACACCATCAGGAAATGTTAAACTTCAGGACCCCATCGTAGACAACATTCCACTATAGGGATGACAGCACAGATCCCTGCGGCACACCCCAATCGACTGTAAACATGGTGCTGCCTTTAATGCTCGATGTGATGATAGTTCTATGGCAGAGAAGGACTGGTGCGTCCTCGTCAGATAGGCATCAATCTCTTATCAGCAAGCGACTTGAAGATCGACCACCATAACAGACTGTTGAAGTTGTTACTGACATCAAAGAAAATGAGTGGCGGGATTTTCCTTTTACATCTCAATCCAGCAACTGCAACCGAATTTATTACCCTATTGATGGCGTCAATCATTGAGATGCGTGTTTGAAAGCCATACTGGTGCAGACTTTGCTTTCTTCATTGATTATTAGACATGGTAAATGTTAATCTAGACCTTCTAAAACAATGTTGATGAGTAAGAGGGTTATCTCCACATTAAACAAAACTTTTGCTATTGGTAGAGTGTAAACCCACTCATTTTTTCATAAAAAATTGTAAAAATATAAAGTTTCTTCAGTTTAACTTTGACTTGTCATTTTCATATTTTTGTGACCATGAAGAATTCTCCAATGATATCCTGCTTATGTTTATCGTGCTGTATGCTGTACATCAAATTACAACGCTATAAACTCAGCTATGCTGCTGACAGACACTTGTAATGAAATCTGTGCTTTACTGATAGTGGATAATTTATGGCACATTACATTGGCAATATAAATTTTTCTTCATTAAATTTTGATTAAATAACTTAATTTTTTTAAGATAACATTCAAATGGAAATTGATAGAAGAATTATTTCTGACCAAGAAAGATCGCAAAATGTAGCATCCAACATTCCTATTATATTTTTCAAAAGACAAGGTTTTTACTGCAGCCTTAATTCGAATTATAGCCTATTTCATAGGAATGTAATGTCCAAAATCATTAACATTGTAAGAGGAAATAACAAAGCAAGAAGCTCTGTCATAGTTGCTGTTAAGTTATCTGTTAATTTTTCCATACTTTACAGCTTCCTCAAATTTTTTTAATCACAGTTATAATGTTATCAAAAACTGAACAATAATTCATAAAGTTTTTTGATGTTTTTCCTGGCTCTTGAATTAAATTAGAAATTAATGGAACTAATTAAAATGTTATTAAAGTCCAAAGAGTAAGGTAGAGTGACATCATTCTGTGAAAAAAGAGGATTTGGAAAGTAGAGTCCATTTGCTTTTGAATAAAAATTGCGTGTTAGCTGTGACAACATTTAGAAAATTGGTAAAGATCATTCTGGCCATTTGGCAAGTAGCTGTTGCACATCTGTCGGAGAATTAGGAATCAATTTTTTAAATTCTTTTATCCTATAATGTAGACTCTGGTTGACAGATTTGCTGCTGTATCTTTTGGATATATGCTTTCGATCACAATTTGTCATCCTTCAAGAAACCATAAATGCTATCTTCAAGAGGTAAAAACGCGGCTTTTTTCTCTAAAATGCAAAGGATATTGCATATTTGTTCTTTTTTAACGTTAAAAGTTTCAGTGTATTAGAATTTTTTACGTGAAAGCTAATAATCTTTTCTTGTTTGTCCTCATGCTGTTGCTTTAGCGACTGGATGTTCTGTTAGAAATACTTCAAAAAATACATGCTTTAATTGAAATACAAATTATGTGGACCTTCACCTTAAACATTTCCAGCAATATTGCTGGAAATTTCGTAAAATGTTAATCAGCAATTTGTATTCAAGATTATTTTATTTATTAATTAAAATATATCATGAAGTAGTAATAAATTACTACTAAAACATTTGTTCTAAATGAAACTGCTTATATACATTTGTACAAACAAAGGAGACCTTTACTGCATGGAGATAATTCAAGTCATACAGACTTTTACAGGATCCTCGATCCTAATCTTGTTTAATGTTACAGGAATCATTATTTAATCTCCTTCTGTATGGGGAAAAATGAGTATATTGTGTAAGTAATATGTGCTGCACAATATTTTAAACTCTGATGAGCAGAACCTGACATATGGTAGTTCTGGTACAGATTTCAAATTTTAATTATGTATTAAGAAACTTCCATAAAAAAAAAAATACAAGTACGTTGCAATCAAGCAGAATTATTTCTCGAAGTAATAGTTAATTGATTTTGATGAACAACCTTTTTATGTTGATACCGTCCTGATATTTAAAATTAATTGGTCAAATATACTTACATTCGTATTAAGGAGAGCCATCTTGAGTTTGTATAAAAACATCTATTGAAC
The DNA here is from genome assembly GCA_010016005.3 of Zanna intricata. Taxonomy (NCBI): domain Eukaryota; kingdom Metazoa; phylum Arthropoda; class Insecta; order Hemiptera; family Fulgoridae; genus Zanna; species Zanna intricata. The sequence continues at coordinate 10,770 of JAAAKQ030508073.1, read as the reverse complement.
CACTGTTGGGCGGAATAGTATACTTAACCTTCAAAGTGGTAAGTGTCGATTAAATTGACAGGTATATGGCTCATAAATTGCAACTGTCGATTTTTCCGCAGATGATCCTGCTCGTGCTTCAAATTAACAGGTTAGCCAACCTTAACTGTACTATCATTTTAAAGACATAATACCTTCTTTCTCATAGTATATTTTATTCCGCTTGGAACGCTTTATCTATTTTCTACAGCAACGAGAATCGAACTGTTGTGTTTGCAGTTTATTCTTGTGTTTAGTTTAAAATATCTGGCTTATTGTTAGTATCAGAATTTTTGATAAAAAAAGTCTTACAAAAGTATATTATGTAATCCAAGTAGTATGAACAGAACCTATGTTGTGAACAAAACATATGTAACTCTGCAGCGATCATTCATAACCTGTAATATTGAGTTGTCTGATCATCTATTTTAGTTGATCACTATTATAGACCAGATCCAAAGAAAAGACATAAAAATTAAATTTATTCTTACAAACTGGGCTTTTTGATGTGTAAATAGTGATGTAATTATCATTTAAAGTTAGAGATTAGGAGTGTAAATACTCCTACTTACGATAAAACACGATAAAATAAATTTTCTCAGTGAGAAGGAACTAGCCATTTTCAGTGATTGTACTTAATTATTATTTTTTCTGTATTTTCATTTCTACTGTAAAGTAATACAAAAACAGATTTTCTTGAGAATAAAATTTTTGTTAAATGTATATCTCAGAAAAAGTGTAATTATTCACTTGATTGAGAAATATGTGTGGTAAAGAAATAGATTTTCCTCTTCAATATCTTATACCTCATTTTTCATTTTACTAAATTATTACTTTACACTAGTGATCAAATATATATTAACAGTATTCTTTGAAATTTTCTGTTTAATTTGATTATAACAGGCCTGATAAATTTTGGAAAAAGGCTATGTATTGTGCAAATTATTTTGCATTTTAGAAGTGATGTATTCACTGCTTTGAGGATTAAATGATGCAGCTGTAGGCAATAATTTTTTCTTAATCTAATTTTATTATTGCCCTTTTTTTACAGGTAACTGTAAACGGTGTCGAATATAAGCCAAGTGTTGCCAGTCAGAACAAGAAACAAGCAAAAGTAGAAGCAGCTACTCTTTGTCTTAGAGCCCTCGGTTTGATATATTAAATTTAGAAAAAAAATTTAAATAAAAAAGAACTGTGATCCTATCGAGCATGAAATTAATTGTACGATAACGTTAAGATGCTTACATTTATTAGTATTATTATATCCATTACTCTCTTCATTGGGGAAGAAGTATAAAAGCATTCATTTCTTTTAATTTATTTATTTATTAATTTATATAATTATGTACAAATATTTATAAAAAAAAAGGCTGCCATTTATTTTTATTCAAACAGGTAATTTTTTTTTGAGTATTTAAGGGCAATAAATGGAATTATGATTATTTTAATGTTATTTTTCAAGACCATTTTTTTTTTTTTTCTTATAAATAACATATTAATTTAATTTTACTTTAAAGTTTTCATAAAAGCCAATTTGAAGTAATTTAATTTAGTGTTGTATCGTCACAGCAAGCTTATGAAAATGAGTTTTTTTATTGAAAGTTTTTTCCTTTGAGTTAAGAAAATTATATATAATTGAAAACATCTGATCGAATGCCAATTTCAATAATAATAATTACTTAATCACTAAATACACTAATATGTATAGAACTCACAGACCCACAAAAGGTGCCTTTTAATTGGTGAATTCTGTCCTCCTATTAATGTATTTAGTGATCAGTTTATTGTTTTTGATATATAAAAGATTTTGAGAAGAACCTTTAAATCGGGCTGCAGAATACTCCTGGCTTCAGATACATTACAATCCCCCTACCTCATAAAACAAATTCTGTTTCATTTGGGTATATATTCAGCTAAATGTCCATCCTGTGTTTTTAAATGGTTTTTAGGAGATTTACTATTTATTTTATTTATACACAGCTCTGGTTGCTAATGATAAGTTGTACAGCACTGGTATAAATATGGTATTTAACAAAAGTAATTAATTGTAAAATTTGCTTTTGTGTAACATTAAAGAAAAAAGGTGTAATACATTTTTTATTAAGGAAATAACTGTTGACAAATGAAAAATTAGTTTCTATAAAAAATAAAATGTTATTATGGTTGATTGTAATCATTTAAAAAAAAAAATAATGATTTTCGATTTTAACTTACAAAAGATGTTAAAAATAAGGTAACTAGGCATTATTACACGATATGAAATTAATGTTACAACATTGACTAATGAAATTAAATTAAATTTTAATGTAGCAAAATGGTCTTGTCGAATTATGAATAGCAATAAGCTATATGACTGAACAAATGAGTAAGTTATAGTTCTCGACAGTTTGATATTTTGCTTTACACGCATTAGCTGTTTTGTAATGTCTTGATGACTGGCCAGCCTGTTTTATTTCTGCTTTAAGTCAGCCGTTTTGTAGAGACTGGAAATCTCCATTGCTAGTAGTGATTCTGTAGTAGGCTGATTTTATTGCATATATGAACTATTTAAAAACATATTTTATTAATTGTTATGACTGAAGTATTAATAATGATAGTTTTATTAAATAATTACTTTTCTTTAATATGATCTGGACTGGTGTAAATGTATTCACATAAAAACATAAATACCTATTATTAAAAAAAAAAATTACAATCTTTTTAATACACCAATATATCTGTTTTTTTTTTTTTTTGTTATAGTTTCAACTTGTAGTGTTATTTTCTGTAAATGTGCATGACTAATTTTTTTTTTCTGAAGGTGTATTCATTAGAATGCAATTATAAATTTCTATTTTTATGTTTTACAATATGTAATGAGATTCATCATTTTATTGTAATTAACCATGTATAATGATGATTAAAATAAAATCCTAAAATTATAGTTTTGTCCCGCTTTTATTTCATCGCTTTTTAAAAATTCAATTATAAACACGATTTTAATTGTTATTGTAAATCCATGTACAAGTATTTTAAATTATATTACAGTGATTGCTCCTTACTCGTGGTGCAGTATTTTGTAGTGATTTTTCTATATTCACAGCTAAAATTTTCCATATTTGTATATATTACATTATGTAGTGATCTTAAAAAAAAATAATATCGCTCATTAAAAAAGTAATTAGATATAGTACGAATATACACTGAAATAGTGTTCATACTGTACTGCAAAATATAGTATTTGTTTTTAAAAATAAACTAGAGAAATTTCTCCATCGTATTTGCTTTTCAATGACAGGATATAAGTCGCTTACATAAATAAACAAATTATAAACATTGTACATGTAGAGTATCAAATTTTGGCAGTTCAGTATGTACTGTAAAGTTATTCAGTTAAGCGGAAGTGTCAATTGTGTAACAGTGGTTACTGTGTATGTGTGTAAATAAGTAGGAAGTGCCTTGATTCAGTATAGTATTCTTGATATTTCAGAGTGTGATCATTATTTTTTTTTACTGTACATACAAAATATTAAGCCTACTTTCTATTCTTGCTTTTTAAACTGT
>JAAAKQ030508062.1:9447-19924 GCA_010016005.3 Zanna intricata | reverse complement strand
TAGGACTTCATCCATGCCATTCAAAGTTTCTCCTAAATCTTTTTTACTTTCTGCTAGAATTACTACATCGTCAGCAACGAACAATATTCGTCTATAACGAACAATATTTTTCTGTTAGTACTTCGGATTACTTGAAGTCCATTGTACTTATACTCGGAACCAAAATAAACAAACGTCGCTAGCTTATCGTCGGGTTGTGTTCAACTTTCACATCATTGAAAATGGCTGCGCACCAAAACCGAATATTATTAAAGAATACGTACGTTATTAATCTATGGCGGCGATCTAGTTTGCGCTTTGTATTTGAATTAATTTATTTAGAGTTGTATGAAACAGTTATTCATTTGCATTCGATCCCATGCTCCTTTAACATAACTCGAAATTTTTTTTAAAAATGTATAATTATATGAAGAAAATGGTTCTTTCTCTTCGTGTATGCGGGCAGACACGGAATTATTTTTATTTATAAAAATAATCATATTAACATATGATTATTTTCATAAAGGTGTTTTCATAACGAAATTTATAAAAAAATAGATAATAATATAGATAAAATAAATAATAAAATGTATAAAAAAAGGGAAGTAAAACATTGCACTCTATTAAAGTACAATAGATTCAAGGGCAAAAATAGATAGATATAAGCAAAAATGACTTCAATGATATGTCTAAGGACATGCTGTATATATTAAAAACCTTTCTTTAATAAAAATACAAAATACAAGCGATTGACAACTTCGGTTACTGAAAATTCGCGCTCTACAACACTATTTCATTTGGGCACCATATCTAAGAATAATGGTAACACCATTTAAGTTTATAATCCAAATTGTTGGTGAAAGCGTACTAAGAAAACCATCGGGTGTATACCGAGCTCGCTTTCTTTAATCCTAATACGTTAACAGTTTTAATCTTAAATGATGCTACAACTTCGGTATTACGAATATTCTTTAAAGAATTCTACAATATAAACTACACAACCACATAAAAAATAGCAGCAAGTAAAATGTACAGCGATAAGTTATCTGTTTTTTTTTTTTTTTTTTAATGAGATAATAAATTACCGTACTAATTAATCATGTTATCGCAGTGATTACACAGTAGCACGTTTAAGTGAAATATCAATTTTATTTTTTTAATTCTATAGAATACTTACCGCCGTACAGTTAAAAAAATAATTTTAATTATAAATTAATGTTTAATTGTAAATGTTAACAATTTAAAGATAAAATTTTGATAAAGATTTCAACAACAACTTAATTACAAATAATAATTCCCTATGTAGACCGTTATTACTTTAAACCTCTGTGTAACAAAAAGTATAGATCTAAAAATACTTGACCACTTACAACGAAAATAAGAAATAAAATTTGCCTAATTTGTTATTATTATTATTATTAAAAAATGTAGTTTTATGTAAATTATCGGCCCCGTAGGCTTATTTGATTATAAAAAATGTTCCCACCAGCAGTTTTACAAATACTTAACTACACCGGTCAACCGAATTAATTAGACTACGTTAGCAGTTAATTCCGTTCTACCTTTGTGTGTATAAATGGATAATGAGTGACGTATTAGATTAAAAAAATATATGATTTGAGAAATACACAGATTATTTTCATTTTCATAATCTTTTCATCTACACATATTCCTATCTCATGCCAATTTTTGCCTACGTCACTTCCCAGCTTCTACATTTATCCCCCCCCCACACACACACACACACATTCAACCCCTTCCCCACGACCTAGAACTTCCGACTTCAGTCTCTGAAACCGCTTGATTCTGCAATCCTCATTTCAATATATGCAAATCCCAGCTATTGATTTATGATGTCTTTCCTCTAAAAAAACACAAGTTTCACAAGTCTCACTTTAACAACAGCTCGAACAGTTTGTCTTTTCATATGATCTCGTTAAACTACGCCCCACAAAAGAAAAAATTTTATCTTATGAACAACAAGTTGCGAAGAACATGTTTTGTAGCACCTTGTATTTTCAGCATTATTTTTTTAGCTTATAATTTGAAAAAAAAAAATCAGTGAGAAGCAAGCGTAAAATATACCCCGCTTTTAGCCTTTTTTTTGGAAAGTGTAAGTTAAAAATCACAGAATTGCATAAAAAACGAATCAAATATTTTTCATGAAGTACGCTTGAGAAAAGTTTTATCAGCTGTTTAAATAAGTTTTACTTTTTTTATTCAATGGTACGTTCGACGTGGCCCGTTAAAAATGAATACTATTTTGTATCTTGGTACAGATAGAATTTTTCTTTTACCTATGTGTTTACAACACTACGTTGTTATTATATTTGCGTATAGTTCATTTGTTCATAATTTCAATGAACGAGTTGGAAGAAATTTTCAGCATTTCATAATTTTCTCATGAATAAATTAATTTTATTACAAAAAAAAGTTACTTTTTTAAACAAAATTAAAAGGTTTTCTTCACGGACGCCGATGGTCGTTTTCTAATTGGACAAAACCCGATCGGAATTCCGCTATTCTTATTTCCTAATTTTTTTTATTTCATGAAATATTCTCTATTTAGTATTTAGTATTAAGTATCTCTTTGTTTTATGTAAAGTAAATTAACGCAGTACTGATCCAATTGTATGTACTGTACCATTTTCAACATTGATTCAGCGAGCTTTAACAGCAGTACCGGTTATACCCAGTAGATACACGCTTTCCCCACCGCGCTAATACACTCAAATTGCAAATTCGTTCTTCCCGAGCGGTACATTAATTTCAGGATAGACCTTCCAAGAAAACATAAATTTCAATATTTCTTTATTCTATTCCATAATTATTTGTTAGGTTCTTATTAAGACGGGGACGACCAAAAAATTAAAAAAACACTAAAAACTAAATTAACACTAAATTAAAAACTAAACTGAATTTAGAAAAATTACGTATCATTCAGTAAACTTCAATCTCGTAAGATTATTTTTTTAAAAGAATATTTGAAAATCCAAAATGGCGTTGAAAAACTAGTCTTCGCTAGGTAAACATTACGCAACGATGGAAAAAATCTAGTAGTATGATAAAAAATATTAAGTCGATCAAAGCTGAACAATGCTATATAACCATAAGACTCATACGACGGAATCAAGATAAACGTGAAAATCATCAAGATAAACGTCCGTTTTGCGCAAATATCCGGTGGAACTTAGCAGCCGTTCAGCGGAACTTAACTGTTTTTATGACGTTCGATGACTAAGTATTAATAAACTGGCCGATAGCTGCAGTATTCTTAAAACTGTTCAAGAATCTAATTTTACTGGAATGAAATTAATAAACTGAGGGGGGATCGGGAAAAATTATTATAAAAAATGTTATCTTTCTGGAGGAGTCAGAGCCCACATTCTACAAGACTGAAATACATAAACTAAGACTTTTTTTAAAAGAATTTAATGCGACACTATAATTTGTCTCACGAAACAGTCCAGTAAATAAATGTACATATAAATTCAGCATGTATGAGTAATAAATCACTAATTAGGCTGGATTATTCTATCACTCCCACATGCAAGTGCATTATTGCTTTCTGCGTATAATAATGTACTCCAAGCGATCACTTATCTGACGCCTAACATACCGTAGATAAGAAATTACAAGTTTTGAGACTTTGATGTTTTACAACGATAACGTCATTTGTAATGCTTCACAAAATTACTCGGTTCAACGAAAATAAGTATTTCAGTCTAGGGTTATCGTGTTAATCTGAACCGTACGATACAGTTTTATACGTAATTTTTATAACAGTTTTATTTAATGTTATTTTCATTAATTTTAATTTTGTGCCAAACGGTTTTTAACAATGAGCTTCACATGTCGTGAAGCATAAACCGGGGAAACCCTTAAGTTGCTGCGAAAAGGAAATAATCAGAAACTTATATAACCTTAGACAACATAACCCTAAAACTTCTGTCAGAGAAATTGCTCGGAAAGAAAGTAATGCAACAGAGTTTGGCGAAAGAACAATTTTTAATATAATAATGAAAACAAAACAAAAATTCAGGTCCAAAAAAGAATTTTTATTGACTGATCGCCAACACTATTTTATGAGGGAGTTTAAGAGAATAAGCTATTTCGTGAAGAGGGTAAGAAAAGTTATTATCTAGTTGAAACTTAGCTTACTGCGGGACATGTACGGGAAAAAATGTGGATGGATAAAGAAATTAAAGAGCGCAAAAGATGCTTTTATGAAAGGTTTGTTAACCGGGGTAAAAACCCCGGATCGAAAAGGTAACGATTAATAGTACCGCACGTAGGAAGGGAAAATGGGTTTTTTTAAAGGTGGTATATCGGTATCTGAATCCAGATCTTCACAAGAGTATCACAATAAAATGAATGGTAATAATTTTATGCAGAGTTTTAAAAAAAAAAATTTCGAAAATGTTTTTAAATGATCATCATAGTAATGGATAATGCGCCATACTACTGCCTGAAAATTGAAAAAATTCCAAATGCTTCGACCCGAAAATTGTAAATTGCCGAACGATTAAAATTTGCTTACACCGAAGACGATTAAAAATAATAAAATCAGTAAAAAAAAAATATACTCATTGTAGATCCGCAAAATCAAAAAATTGTGTCGTATTGCATCTTCCTCCATAACATTGCAATTTAACCCGATAGAATTAATTTAACCCTATACGGACCACCAGTCAAAATACTACAACGGAACTAATAACACAACATTAAGTTATGTGACTGATAAAAGATGTTAATAGAGTAGATGAAAATGCTTGGAAAGATTGCAATCAGGAGCTAAAAACGAATATAAACATTGACGTTATAAACATTTTTTAAAAGTGACAGTGTAAGTGCATGTACTTAAGGTTTACAATATTACACTAACATAAATAAAATGTTAATCTACCTTTTTATGATGAACATACAATAGAGAAAGCACTTAATTTACAAATGTAACAAACTTAAATGCAAGGGGGCTTATACTATTATATCAATAAAATTCATTATATAACTGTAAAAAAACTTTGTTTCTTCTTCACTTCATGTTTTAATTTGTTGCAGTCTGATTTTAGTTCTTTAACTTCCTTCTTTTATTTGTTTTATAAATATATATGAAAATAACTAAAATTCTCAAAACTTGGCATTTCAGCTTACATTTTTTAAAGATGAGTTTTAACTGGTAATTATGAAATATTAAAAGACATTCTACAGATCAAAGTACAGGATAATAAAATTTTTTTTTTACTGATCTTCCTGGTGCTCCCAGTATTTAATAATTTGAATCTACTAGTACCCATAAAAATAACACGGTATGGTAATATAAAATATGAATTGTTATTATACGATGTCTGAAAATATTTAAATGGGGATTTATTTCAAAAAGAAACCTTATACACAGACACACATACTCTATGTACTTTCAACAAGATAAGGAAGAAAATCAACAAACTGTATAAAATAATAAAGTTATACAAAGTTTAATTGTCTATAACATAAAAAAGCCTATTTTATTTCTTTTAACTCATTTGAAACTTTTTTTAACCTCTGGAACCACCGTTAAGGTGTATCTTCAGAAGATGAGATGAAGAATTGTAGCGTGTCGAACTCGGGACCTCCGGATGAAAGGCCGAGACGCTACCACTGCGCCACGGAGGCCAGCAACTGATTTGAAACTTAACCCAAAATAACTTAACTGTTTAGATTAACATTTCTTGTAGACTATGTTATGGTAGTAAAGAATAGTGGTGAACACATTCAAAGTACATCTTTTCACAAGAAAGAGAAACTTTTTTTTTTGTCAACAATCTCAAACTGCAAGATAACAGTAACACATCAATCTAAAGTGATGGGGATCTTTTTTGTTTCATATTGGAACTTCTGAACGTAGTTCTCGGCTTCCTTAAAAGTATGTTGAAATATTATATTCAACAAACTTTTTAACCTGACTGCAATTGAATACATTTCAACTACTTTTTTATAAAATGTTCAATCTATATATATAATATTATTATTTCAATCATGATATACACACATAGACAATTTAGGAGCATTCACTTTTAAAACAGATCCTTCACTTTTAAATTTCATATACTAATACTTAAAAACTTAAAAAAGAGTATTATTTTCCAACTATACCTTTTTTTTTTTATTGTTCAATAAATTTTTTTGTTTAATATTAATTATTGATACTTTTATAATTTTACATCATAACCAATAATACAATCTTATTTGTTTACCACTACCCCAAGCAAACAATGTAGATTAATGATTAAAAATAACGACTCATATATACAATGCAAATAAATAAATATCTAATGAATTACCTATGAAAATCTTTTGCATCCACTGAATATGTATATGTTAAATATATATAATTCTTAAATATATACACATTATAGAAAAGCGATTATATAACCGCTCAAAATTTTACTTTTTTTAGAAAAAGGAATTACAAAGTAATATTTAAAATATAACAGATAATATAGTGTAATTTAATATTGTACATAAGTTTCCTCATAAGTTATGGTGGTAAAAGAGTGATGGATCACTCTTTTTCAAAGCCCAATCTCTCTCTCTCTCTCTCTCTCTCTCTCTCTCTCTCTGTGTGTGCGTGTGTGTGTGTGTTCGTGTGCGTGCGCGCGCGTTAGAGAGAGAGTGAGAGGGAGGGAGAGAGGGGGAGAGAGAGAGAGAGAATGTATGTGTATAAGCATGCAAGCTTATATGCGCGTATAAGCTTGCATGCATTTTTTGTAGTTTTTAAAATGGCAACTTAACTTTCTTTGCTAAGAATTCAGTAAATGTACATTAGCATTCTATTAGTCTCATCATGTTGTCTTCACATGCGGTTGGTTATACATTAAGATATGCCACATAAACAAGTTTTCTAAATTTTTAAATGAGGATCACTAAAAGATGTGATTATCCCTCTGAAAAAAACTCCACATAATTAACTTTGTCCTTCATAGGAGTAAAATTCTCATTTAATTTCAAAGAAAGTTTTTAATATTTTATAAATGTTTATAACATTTAATCATGCTGTTTTATGAATATCCACATAAAATACAATTAAAACTGTAACTTGTAATAATAATTATAAAATCACTTATCTATTACTATAATTTATAAGAATACCTAGTTAACAAATAATGAATGTTATACATACTACCTACTTACTAGACGAGTAAGTTATTCTTCCTCTACACGGAGAAAATATATAAATCTAACAAACTGTTAACATAACATCGAGGTCTTCTATCACTAAATTTTTAAAATAATTAAAAAAGTTCAATAAATTAAATTCAAATAAATAACCAACCATTAAGCTAATGTATATAAGCAGAATAATATCTAAAGATTAATGAAATAAACTTAGTTATTTCTTCATAGTAAAAAACACATGACAGTTCAAACAGCTGAACACATACAATTAAAAAATAAGTTCCACAAATCAAAAAGTTTTTCTTATTAAAAGAAGAGGAAAATAAAAACATATTAAAATCAGAAAAACAATGAATATGTTACATTATCAAATTTCATCCTTATAAAAATAGTTCAAAACAGCAACTTAAACAATCCAGAACATCCTGCAGAATAATACAACTAATTAATAGGTTAATGCACACTCTTTTAAGGAATCCTGAACGTTTTATTACATTTTTATGAATTAATTTTGAAAAAAAAAACAGAAATGTGGTTATATATTATATCTGGCTATATATTATATTTTGAAATTGTAAAGCATGTATTTGAAAATCACTCTAGTTTACTTTTAAATATTTATAAATTTAACAAAAGGTATACTAAAATGCTATATTTTTTTACTAACACTACATCAAGGTTATCAAACTACAAAATTCAATGGCTGGAACTACATTCAATATGATAAGCATAAACACTGACTCTGTATGTATACCTACTCTGTATGAATTAAACTTTCAACAGAGAAAAAGTTTCTCTATTGCTTTATGTCTCATATTGCTATTTACTAGGCTTAAGCCAGATGAATTTAGTCAGTATTATGTAGTAATAATCTGGTGTTCTTTTTTGCAATCCTTATTACAAAATAAACCAAAAATGACAAAATAAATTGTACAATAAGCACATGATAAATAATAAATAAGCATAAGATAAATAAATAGGCACCATGTAACTACTACAATTATAATGGACAATATTCAAAAGAAAACTAAACACCAATAAATACGTTGAAAATTCACTGTGTCCCTTTTTCACGGGGTGGAAGTTTACATTTCATGATTACAAAAACAAATATCTTGACAGATAAGAAATATTTAGCAAAACACAAAAAAATGATTTTACTTATTTGTAATTACTCTAAAGTTCTGTAATGCAATGGAGAAAAATAATAAATATGTTTTTACAGTAAACATATTTTTCTAGTAATATTCACATAATAGTAAATTATGTTCTTTTAAAATAAATAAAAGCAAAGAAAAAAGTGACAAATTTTACCCAACTTTTCTCTGACTTTTCATAGGTTGCAAATACAAAACAAGTATGATTAATACAAACTTACAATAAATTTTTATCATGAAATAATAATCTAAGTTAAACAAATTCTTACAATTATTAAGATAAAGTTTCAGACGATTTCTAACACCATTCAAGAATTTTAATTTCACTACTACACTGTAATATGGATTTAAATTTAATTTTAAAATATACGGATTGTACGATTAAAATACGAGGGTCTGAAAATAAAAATAAATCAGAATAAATTTTTTTCTTACCAAAATTAAACGATTTTTTTATCATCATATTAACTAACAATAATAGTATAACTGCGACAAAAACTTAATAAAATTAACAACATAATTACAATTAATAAAACCAATTCATCAATTGACCAGAAAATGGACAGTTTAAAAAACCCACATTTAAAAGTAAATTAGGAGATTACTATGTTAACCAACATTCAATTATGTATTTAATCGACATAAGTAAATAATGCTCAAGCCGTTATTATGAATAACCATGATTTAAAAAAAAAAAATGTCTTATTGGTCGCATAACTCTAAACAGGATTAAGAAGAAATAAGATATCGCACCGATTAGGTCAGGAACACTACCCTAGGTCATGAGTACAGGAAAATTGTAACTATACTTACCTACATCACACGAACCATTTAGGCTAGTACAGATTATTTTCGCAGTAATAGGAAGAAAAACCGAATAAATGTAGCTAAAATTATCACCAAATAATTTGCAGTCTGTGCAATACGTTAAGTTGCAACTTTTCACTCGAATTCAATGTAACACCACAACAGTACCTCTCCCTAACCCTATCGAATCTTCTCGTGAACTGACTATTGGGGAATAGCAGTTGTCAGCTGTCAGGTAACAGCTGATCAAGGTGAAATTTTAAACTTAACGCCGCGAATTAACGATTAACGTATTGTTATTTGGTATAGTCGAACGAATATATATTTTTATTAGCTGTACTTATAAATCACTTTTAATTAATTCATAAAACTATTATTATAGTATTACAGAAAGAGAGTTACCAATATTAATGTAAATAATAAAAAAAATTATAGAAGTATCAACTGCGATATTTATAATACCAAAATTTAAAAAAATAATAATAATTATGAAAAAATTTACTAAAACTTTGTTTATTTAAATAAGGATTTAACACACCACATTCATTGTACTTAATTGTAAACAGTTTACAAAAGAAATTCGTAATTATGTTAAAATTTGTGGTCAACAGTCATTGAATTCTATAGATATTTTATTGCATAGTAAATAATTTTATTACATAATTTTTACAGAATTTTCCGCCGGCCTCTGTGGCGGGGTGATAGCGTCTCAGCCTTTCATCCGGATGGTCCCAGGCTCGAATCCTGGTCAGGCATGGCATTTTTCACACACGCTACAATTTATTCATCTCATCCTCTGAAGATATATCTTAACAGTGGTTCCAGAGGTTAAACAAAAAAAATTACATAATTTTTAATTCATTATAGTAATCTCTTTAATGAATTTAATATTTATTTTAACTTCTTAAAAGTGTTAATTACTTAAATGTCATTCAATTATTCTTAAGAAATTATCCCACATTTATTAATAATTAAACCGCTGGGTTAGTCTGGTGTTTAAACGTGTCATTGAAAAATCTTGATTTTCAAAGTCGAGAGTTCTGATTTGAGTCATTGTAAAAGCAGTTGCTTTCATATGGATTTGATTGTTAGACTCTGGATACTGGTGTTCTTTAGTGATTGGATTTCAATTAACCGCACATCTCAGGAGTGATCGACCTGAATCTTCCAGATTACATGTTTACTACAGCTTTACATTTACGGCAAGCCTATCAAGCCGTTAGCACTAACTGCATTTGCCTATACACATGCACAAACACGCGTGCAACACAACTCAGTAGCTGGAAAACTGGTTGGATGTATATATATATATATTATTAATAATTGAAGTTCAAGATCTAAAGAACTTCAAGAAAAGTCTGTTATCAAACAACTTA
>JAAAKQ030508051.1:0-11256 GCA_010016005.3 Zanna intricata | reverse complement strand
GTACGTACGTACGAATGTATCTTGCATAACTAAAAAACTATTAGCCATAGACATTGAAATTTTGGGTTTAGGACTGTTGTAACATCTAGTTGTGCACTTCCTATTTTAATTGCAATCGACTGGACTAAAAGTGTCTAAAAGAGCCCAAAATCCAAAAATATTTGGATTTCGGACTTTTTCTTAACTGCAGTAATAAATAAAGCTCTCATTTAAAACTTTCAACGACATATGATTAATGGTATTTATTTTCATTGGTTCCAGAGTTATAGCCAAATAAAATTTTAATTAATGAAATATTTGCAACTTACTAAAAGAAGACACATCGGTTCGAATCAGACTTCATCTCCTTTTTTTTAAACTTTTTTATTAATTTAAATATATTGAATTATTAATAATTGTTAATCTCCGATTGCTAAAGACTTTTACAATAAAAAATAATTGAGTAATATCAATATAAAAAAAATAATAAAAAAATCTAGTTATTAATAAAATAAATTTTTATGTACTTCCCATTTTAATTCAAAAATTTTTACAGAAGTTAATAATTATTAATAAATCAAATATATTTAAATTAAAAAAAAAAAAAAAAAACTGTTAAGTATATAAAATTGTACTCGAACAGATTTGTGGATGATTACGGATCCGACACGTTCTCGAATATACCACGTAACTATATGAGCGACGTGAAAGAAAATTAATACAAGTATATTAATTAATAAAAATTGCTGATATGGACACCACAAAAAAAATGTGATGCAATGTGAGTCCACCACAATGCAGTTGTGTAACTATCCACTTTATTAAAGATTTGGAGGATCGTATCTCACTTTCAAATGAAATAAGTTTAAATGAAGTGCAACAAAAAATTTGTAAATGTAATTTAATAGGCGTACAAAGATGTCATGTAGTGTCCACATCAGATTTTTTTAATTTTCGAATAAAAAATGTTTTTTTATATCATTAAGCAATGTAATACTATGTTATAAAAATAAGTAATAAGGGATGATTTTGACAAAAAGGTGAAAAATATCTTCAAATCATCTAAATAGGCGATATAATTTTCAGTTAAAAAAAAGATACCTAAAAATCTTACAACCGATCAACAAGAGGAACTTCTATAGAATAGCGTTTCTCATCCTACGGATTACAAGATTAGCTTACAACTCTACACGTAAACAATCATTTTATGAGAAAAAGAATCATTCATTACAAACAATCTACTTACATTCATAAAGACATATGTAAATTAAATAAATAAATGAGATGGTTGCGTTTGTTTTTCATTTAAAAGTTTTTCCATACGGGAATCTATTAGAAACACACAAAAGCAGATTGTTTTTAAGTGATAAAAAACAATTCCTATATTTAATTTTAGCGCAACCGTAAATGAAAAACCCTTTTCACAGAGATATGACTTGGCGAAAGGGATTAATATTTTCAATGTTTCTGTGACTAAATTTCCATATTTACTTTGACAAGCAAGCCAAAAAGTATCTCTCTTTATATGTTTAGCCTCCGGAACTACTGTAAGGTATTACTTCAGAGGATGAATGAGAATGAAGCCAAAAAGTATCTAAATCATAATAACAGAAAAATAACAACCAGGCTCACAATTTCGAAAAATATGTTGTCGACTTTTTGAATATTTGGAACCTCATGCATCAGGGGGCTATTTTTAATGATTAAAATATTCACTAAAGTTGATTTTAATTAAAACTGAAATTTAAAAAAACTTTTTTATAATTTTGGGAGCTTCTCATTAGGAGAGGGTATTAACTTATTTTACTGACATTATTGTTTAACAAAATACCTCTTTAATGTTAAACTTAGTTTGAAATTGTGAAATTTTTTCAATTTATTTTGGGGCTCCCACCCCCAAAGGAAAAGTATTCGGATAAAATTAATTTTTAATAAAATAATCTGAATGTGGTGATAATAAATTAAAAAACAAAGTTTTTAAAAATTGTTTAAAAAAATATTAAGACAATAATAAAATAATTTTATAATTTAATAATACATTTTTATAAATAATTTTAAAAATAATAATAAATATAAAGAAATAAAGACAGCCATGATTCTAACTAAACAAAATGGAATTTTCTGGAGAAGGGATGCACATTTTTTTTTTGGCTAATTTTTTTTTTTCAAGAAATACTAAGGGCTATCAAAAAATTAAGAACTTACAATTAAAATGCAATAGGTAATTTAAGAAATAGATTTAAATTCGAAATAAACTTAAAAATTGTTTAATTAAAAAAAAAAAAATTTATTTTTTGTTACCACAGAGAGGAATGGACAAACAATTTTTTAGTGGTTTGATGAATGCCTATTAATGTAGAAAATAGTGAAAAAACTTCAATTAACTCCTTTTCTGAAGGAAGATACAGCAAAAAATGTAAATATAAAGTCCTTTATTTGGGAGGGGGTTAATATTAAATAAAACGTTTTGGTAATTTGTGATCTTAATAAAAACAACTTCAAATTTTTAAAAAAAGCTTTTTGCTTAAATGCCCAAGTAATTATTTAAAATTTTATTTCGTCCAAAACATGTCCACTCTTTTTTCAAATTTTTGCAAAACCATTTCCAATACATTGCAAATAAATCCTTTCCCCCCGAAGGTAGAACCAGTCTACCAAGTTTGAAAAAATCGGTCAACGCGGTCCAGTTATAAAAACAAGGAACAGCCCATCATAATACGTACGTACTTACGCACAAACGTTCGTCTGACAAAAAACAATTTTTTTTTTTTTATTTGGGAGCATTGGAATAAGACTTTATCGCAGATTTTTTTACAATTTATTTAATCATATCTTTTTGTTAAAATGCCTCCTTGAGGCCAAAAAGTTAAAAAAAGGTCTTTTTTTTAGAATTTCTTTTTGACTGGTTCAGTACTTTTCCGGAGATTCCGGATTCGATTCCCGATCTGCCATAAAAAATAGTTTTCCGTTATATCTGTAGATTCTATAGCATCATATATGTATGCTATTACCGGGAACGTATAAATATACAACCGGATCAAATGTATTTCTCTATTTTTTGAAATCTGTTAAAGATAATAAAATGTACATGCGTAGAAACGGAAATTAAGGGAAATTCTAGAACCCTACGAACCTTTTGCGATACGATGATGGTAGTTATGTAAGAAAAAATAACAATAAATAAAACAAGGTCAGAAGTTAAAATTCTGTCTGCTCCAAGGTAGCTTCACGCTGAATTCATCGAGGAAATGTTACTTGGAGGGGCGAAAAATTACACGCAGTAATTTAAATTACTTCTACATTATTCAACAAATATAATTTCAAAACTGCGAATTCTCATTATACTTACAGCAAAATTATATATATATGTTTTAATTCGTTCATACTTAATACATTATTTCCACTGTTCATATGTAAGTATTACTGACTGATAGAGGCACTGAATTTTTTAAAGAGTGTAACAGTCCAATTAATGAATTTTATTCACGGGTTAAAGGGCACTTGCGACTCTTCCGTTCTAATTATGATCCGGTTTTATTAAGCAGTCATTCTATACACTGCTGCATTTTACCATGGCGGTCGTGTATAATCATTGTCTGTAATATATTCTTTACCTTAACTTAATATTCTTACGTAATTTAACAGAACCATTGTTGTAAATTTATTAATAAGCATCTGTCCTGACACTTAGTATGTATACCGAATTGTCACTGGGCGTGAATGACGCAAGTAGTCCGGAGAACATACATACTAAAAAATTTTAAGAATCAGTTCCATAAATTTGAGAGATAATAATTTAAAAAAAAAAATCGACAGGGAATGTGTCGGAGCTACGGCTGCAAATGTTTAGACCGTAGAATACGTCACGTATGGTGTAAGGTTTCTAATGTTCTATGAAAGAAAGTGAACAATGACAGAACTAGTTTTAAAAACTATAACATTTTATTGACAATATCACCGCACTTGCAACGTCGGGCGCACTTCCTCCTACAACTAGACTACACAGAGTGACCCATAAGTTTCGATACATAAAAAATTAAACTTTTTTTCTTCTTCTTTTTTTTTAATGAAAACCATTTCTATTTATATAAAATGTTCAACATAACTACCATTGTTTAGAAAATATATTTCTATGCGAGTCCTATAGTGCTGGAGAACACAACCCCCATAACGTTCCATACATAGGAAAAATAAACATTTTTTTATGATGCCATGGTGTATCATGAAAAGATACAAAATACAAGTAATCTCAAAGAACGTATCACAACGCCATTACAAGCATAACTCCAGCTGTGCACACGTGATACACCATGGCCTTCGTAAAAAAATATGTTTATTTTTCCTTTAAATAATTATAAATATTAATTAAATAAACGAAAAAATATTATATTTGAATAAAATGATGGATATTTTAAACTAAGTTGTGTGTGTAAGCCGTGGATTAGAGGCAACCCATGGTTATAGAACTAACCCGGGAAAATCACAACTGTGTTGATTGCTTTTATATATATTAAAATGAAATAAATATACATCATGAATATTCTTATAATAATAATAATTATGTACGAACAAATAAATTTTGTTTCTTTAAGTACATATACGGTTTGGATTTTAAATAAATGAAGCATCCAAAATATATCGAATATATCTCGAACGCTATTTTCACCATTCAGACTGAATTTTATTAGTCATAGTAAAAATTAAAAACTAAATAATTAAATTAATCAAAGTTTAGCAGACTATTATCACGATAAACTAGCATACCAAATAAACTATACTGGTCGCGTTCAGTTAATCAGCGTTACACTATTATATTTGCTGAACTGATAACTCGCTTCATGAGAACAGTAAAATTTTTATCTTATTTTATTTCCCAATTTTGAATCTCAATAACTTCACAAATTAATTCTTCATATTTCAAAACTGAGAGACACTAGGAGGTATAAACACATGTGCGGATCTATGAAATTAGAAAATTACTCTATGATGTGTTTGAAATTTTTGTCCTCAATCTTCGATTAGAGCCCTATTTAATCAAACTTTGTTTTTTAAATAGGAAGGTAGGTAGACATACGATACATGATTTTAATGTAATATTTTACAAGAAAAACGATGACGAAAACCGATTTTCGATAAATGTCTTGGTTTTTGAGTTATAAGCAACCAAAGTTGAACGAACGGAAAAAATGTTATATTAATAAAACAATGTAAATCGCTCCGTAGAAACTTTTTACTTCGTATTACCTTAAGAATTACATCCAATAAAAAAGATGATGCAAAGATTATTGGAACTTGGTCGGGAAGTGATCTCTTTCCCCACATAGCCCTGATCTTGTGCCATCAGATTACCATTTATTTCGAAGTTTGCAAAACTCTTCAAATGGGAAAAACTTTCACTGATTTGAAGATGACTTGAAATCGCAGTCGGTTCTGTTTTTTGCTGATAAGAGCCAAAAGTTCTTTGAGCATGGAATTATGAAGTTAACAGAAAGATGGCAAAAAATTACCGGACAAAATGGAAAATTTGATTAAAGTTCATTCTTTATACAACAAATTGAGTTTTATTTCAAACTACAATACTGAAATTACTTTTTTGCCAACTCAAAAGCAATTTCAACCCATAGTTATACCAACACCGCCAATCCACAGTAATTTTGTAACTATGTAGATCCGCACTTGTTTATGTCCCTTAGTTTTGAAATGTGAAACGGTTTCAATATTTTAATATACTGTGTACAGTAAGGCAACACATAACAAATAGTAAATATAACAATGCATACTGCGTAAGTAAAATAAAATAAAAATAGGAAATTTTAAACATTTTATAATTCATCAGAAAAGCAAAATCTAATTGTATAGTAAAACAATGAGGAAATACAATTAGAACTTATACTCTATGTATTAGGTGGATATTACATAATTAAATGCGTATAATTACTCTAATGTATATTTTTTATGTTGCCTTTGTTTTTAAGTCTGTTAATTAAAATTATAAGCTATAAAAAATTACAAAAAAAATTTTACTTTTTAATAAACTATTTCTTGTTGTCTTCGTTTACCTTGATTTGATTATACATTGAAGTAATTAAATTTAAATTCTAACAGAGAGATTATACCTCAGAATAAAGTTATTAGATGCAGGTATCAACATTTAAAATAACAGAAAAAAAAACAGCTTCCACGTAAAAAAAAACTTACAGACCTTTACGTACTTTACAAACATTTCTAGGCGCATTGTAATTAAATACAGAAAACGGACGATAACAGGTAAGAAACCTTGGCTGATAAGTCTTGAAGTAGATGACCTTTCAAAAAAAAGTCTATAAAAAACAATTTATCCAAATCACTACTGGTACGAAAAAGAAAATATTTATAATCTAATTAAAATTATTCAAAAATAAAAATAAATAAGCAAAAAAATTCGTTACGAATCAGAAAACAAGAAAGAATTAATAATATAAGAAATAAAGTTTATCAGACTGCTCGTCACGGGTTATCTGAGCGTATTGTCAGTTTCACAATAATTACGATAAAAGGAACTATTTATAATGAAAAACTTGTCAAAAATCTACCTTTAAAAAAGACTTGAGAACTGCAAAAAAAAAATATATATATATTTTTTTATTATTAGTGTTAACGGTAAAATGTTTGAGCACCGGCCATTCCATCTTTAAATATCTTGAATTACAATTCATTGTCTTGGAATAAATGATTGCTAGAAGTTTACTTTGATATAATCCAAAATTTCTAAATCGGTCGAAGTAGGGTGAAATGTAGGTAATGAAAGCGATTGAGGGATATAAATTTTTCTTGAAAAAGCATTATTCTTCTAATAATGTTAAAAATTTTATTACTTTACAAAAAAACAAAAAATAAAAGTCTTGTAATTAAAAACCAAATTCTTTTTTCCAAATATAACTTCAATCAAATTTTTATGGTGAACCTAAATCTGTATACTGCTGAAAGAAATGCTACACTCTCGGGTAAGTACACTCACATACTTACCAACTCTCCATAAGAGTTGGCTAAGGGAGATTCCAGAACAATTGAGACGATCTCATTTTTACACGAGTGTCCAAAAAAGGAATGTAACGTATTTAGGATGTATGTATGTTTGTTCCATCGTAGCAGCTCAACGACAGAACCAATTTAAATGTATTACCCACTGAAATCCTTAGCGAGTCACAGGCTATATAAATATAAATTAAATAATTTGAAAAAAAAATGTGATACTATATCCAAAATTGTAACCTGGTGACAATTTTACGCTCTTTAATTATCCTACATTGCTGGCCTCCGTGGCGCGAGTGGTAGCGTCTCGGGCCTTTTATCCGAAGGTCCCGGGTTCGAATCCCGGTCAGGCATGGCATTTTTCACACACGCTAAAATTCATTAATCTCACCTCTGATGATATACCTTAACGGTGGTTCCGGAGGTTAAATAAAAAAAAAAAAAATTATCCTTCATTAATGATTATCCTATATTAAAGATCAATATTGTTTTTTTTTTGCAGTCATGTTTTTTTAATTTTTTAATATTAGTTAAACTGACAATTCAACAAAAACAAATTATTCATTTTTTTTAGATCACTAAAAAATTCATATAAAGTAGAATTATTGTAACAACAAAAATAGTTGGTTGGAAACTAATTAGAATACAACACATATTATTTCATACAATATTATGAAATTTGGTGTTGTAATTTAATAAATAACGTGATAACCTTTAACATAAAATATATTAATCAATAATAATGTAAGTTATTACATTTTCAACTATAAATATAACGTTATTTTTCAAATAAAACTAAAAAATTAAAAAAAAAGAAAAATTAAAATATTAACATTAAAATTTTTTAAACGTTAGTAAACAGTTTATTTTAGGTAGAGTGGGTGCGGTTTTATTTGTAAATATTCGCGGGCGCGTAGTAAGTTGATTGAACTACTGTTATCGTCTTACAGTTGTGTAATGAAAGTAAAAACTAATCATAAATAACTGCTGAAATCTAATTCAGGATCAAGCATCAACAATAACGGAAGTATTTTATTTATAAACACGTTAAAATATCGATACTAAAAATATATTTAATACTTTTTCCAAATGTTATCGGCGTTTTCTTTTAATTGACGTCTAGAATGAAGGGTCAGACGAGAAATAAGCTTTATTATTTAAATTTTATTTTTTAGTAAAAAAGCTAAATTGTAGAAGAGGGACGATAAGACCCTATAGATCTTTAGTTTTTTCCATTTTTATTTTTTTTAGTTTATTTTTAAATTTTTTTGGTGATAAATTTTGTTGGGGGAGATGGTAAATTATAAAAATTATGGAACGTAACAATAAAAACACGTTTTATGACAAAAAAAAATTTTTTTGGGCTACTATCAGCACTTGGCGCATTAAGTTCATTGTGACAATAATAAAGAAATAAAGTAGGGCATAGCCTCATATATATATATATATATATAAGAAAATTAAATTACTGTCTTCTATATAAAAGAAAATAAACTACATCAGGGCTGACAAAAACTACGATTATCCATCGCTGTCAAATCCTACAAATAATATAATTCGTTAATTTGATAACGAAACCATAAATAACAACGTACAATAATAGATTTGATTCTGAATTTAAGTTTAAAATATAATCTTGCAGAAATATCGAATAAATATTCTTTAATTTCAATACCTTAACCTTTTCCAAAATAATTTATTTTTCTGTCGTAAAAAAAAACTAAAGATCATACAACTTTTATTAATAATCCGTAACAATCAAAACCGTTCTGAAAAGGTAAATTTTTTGTTCATGGTCATAAAATTAACGATCAATACACAACTTTGGGGTGAAAGAATAAAATTAAGCATGTCACACGAAGAAACGGAGAAACTTGCAGGAGATGTTCTACAGGTGAAAATAATTAAAACCTTTCATATAAACATAGGTCTGGAAAAGCTTTCTTTTTCCAGTTACAGCTAGCGAAACGATTTTGGCCGGATTTCAGCTCTTCTAATAAAACGAAGTCCTACTGTAATTTTTGAGATTCAAATTAAGGAGTAAAGTTGGAGGTTTCTTATGTAATTTCAATTGGGAAATAGGATAAAACAAATCCCACAACTGTAACTCTAGTAGTTTTTAAGATATCCGACTAAGTATCCGATTGTGTTAAAACACAAAATTTGGTTTCGAAAAACAAGTTTTCTTAAGGTTTATAGTACAATAGCTTTGTTAAATGACTATAAATATAGAAGATTTTAAAAAAATTGTAGAAAATTTAATTCAGAACAAATTTATGTAAATACAGCGAATAATAAATAAATAAAAACTTTAAAAATCGGGTTTTATTGAAGCAAAACAGACGAAAAAATAGACAGAAAATCGTATTATTCTGTCTGTACCTAAAAAACATTCTTCGGCGCATCAGCATTAATGAACGAAAGTCATTTTCAACGTGTTCAATTCAGCATATTCAGCGTAGCTCAGGCACTAGTACAAGGTAAATTTCATGTCGCACTGGTTTGTCAAAAAAGAAAGTGTGGCGCATCGTACGGAAAGAAAATCTTTATCCTTTCCTCCTGACAGATTACCTCTAAGCAGTTAAACTTAAGTTATTGGCTTCTATTCGATGCTGACAAGGTAAATTCAATTGTATTTACTGATGAAGCAATTATTATGTGAAACGAAGTATTTAATTCTAAAAATTGTAATGTATTGAGCGAAGAAAATCTACATGGTACCTAATGAGATGAGGATGATATGTAGGACATGTAATTTTGTATAGATTCTGATCGAACGTTCCTGAGATGCGTAGTTAATTGAATTCCAACCACCAAAATACACCGGTATCCAATATAGGAATTAAAATTAAAATTGTATTACATATTTATATTGTATATTCTGTATTAAATAAAATAAAACACTTTCTTATTTTTAAAATAAAAGTTACATATAAGGGACATATTACGCCTTAATTAAATCCTCTAAGATTTGTCTAATGTGTGTGATGTATTTGCTATATATATATATATATATATATTAATGTGTTTTATTCTAAATAAAATACTAATTAACTGTAAAAATAAAATTAAAAATTATTACGGTACGGATAAAATAATAAATTATATTAAAATATATATATATATATATTTTGTTTTATAAAATAAAATTATACAAAATAATTTGTGTTTTTTTTTTTTTTTTTACTTTATCGAAGTTTGGGTTTTTATTTTAGATTGTGTGTTTCCTTTACTCAAGGGAATAAGTTTATCAATAATAGATAAAAGTTATTTTTTAAGAACGTAAAAAAATTACACTTAATATTTTTTTTTAATATTCTAAGTTATAATTTTTTTTCTCCACAGATAGACCTTGAAGGACCACATAAATATCATTTCATACAATTTCTTTTTTTTTTTTTAGTTGTTTATTCTTTTGGACTGTTTAACTCTACTTTTTTTCATTCAGTTCTCTGTTGAGTTTTTTCACCTACAGGAACCATTAATTCAAAAACATTTTTCTATATTCTTTTCGATCTAGACTTTATTCGGCAATGAACTTGTTGACCTCTTCCATATCTTATATTAAATTTATTTATCTATATTTTAAAAAAACACATATAATAAAAAGACAATAAATGCAGTCTACTAATTTACTTATGTAATTAATTCGAGGATATTTTATGTTTATTATACCGTAACGTAAGAAATAAAGGTTATTTTTACCCTTTTTTGTTAATTAATTTGATTATTGCTACCAAAAATTTTTTAACTTATTGCCAGGAAACTCATTCATTTGTAAAAGCCGGCGTATAATTTTTAAAAGGACATTTCTTTTACGTAAGAAACATCATGTTCCACGATGAAAATATGGCATGCTGTTTGAAAATTTAAATCTATCTGGTTTCAAAGTTTTCACAAAAAGCGTTCAGGCTGAAAATTTAAATATTCATAGGATATATAAATTATCCTAATTTATTGTTATTACAATTCTGCACGCACAGGACAAATACGTGCACATACTTAACAGACAAAATTGTAAAACGATTTACATATCTCATATGATAACTTTTTAAATATTACTCTCTCTCTTTATCTGTTTAGCCTCCCGGAACTAACGTAAGGTATTACCTAAGAGGATAAATGAGGATGATATGTATGAACGTGAAGTGTAGTCTTGTACAATCTCAGTTCGACCACTCCTGAGAATGTGGTTAATTGAAACCCAACCACCAAAGAACACCGGTATCTACGATCTAGTATTCAAATCCGTATAAAAATATTTAT
>JAAAKQ030508040.1:0-19925 GCA_010016005.3 Zanna intricata | reverse complement strand
TTTTCAACAAGGCGCTGCGAACGTTCGGCGCTAGATTCTCTGGCCCGCGATTGCGACGCGTACTCTCTCTGACTTGCAAGGCTTGCAAGATTTTCTTCTGAAAATTCGATCTTAATTTTCAGAAGAAGAGGTTTAAGTAGGTAGTTCTGAAAAGAACTTCCGATGATACTTACTATAGAAAAAGTGTGGGAATACTATAAAAATGAAACAGTAAGGTTTGAATAAAATAATTTATAAGTAGTTCTGAATAGAACTTTTTAACTGGAACAAAAAAAATGTACTATGAAAAAAGTAAAAATATTCAATGTCGGTTGCGTCCGCTGTGTAGGGAGCCGACCGCGCGGTTACCTATTTCATAGTTGTTCACGCCCCTCTCCGCACTTCGGTACCCCCTCCCTCGCCGTATCGCGAAGTTTTTTTGTGGATATTGATATGTTCTTTAATATTGTAGAATATTGTTTTGTTCTATCATCAATAGTTTCTGCAACGCATGCGATGAAAGTCGTTTTATGGCTATTTTTTTACACATTCATGTACACATACATACATATGGCAAGAATTTTTAGTAGGGATCCCTAATTTTTTATAGTAATAAATATAGCCTATGTTACTCAGGAATAATTTAGCATTCTAATGGTAAAAGAATTTTTGAAATCGGTCCAGTAGTTTTTGAGTTTAATCGTTACAAACATACAAAAATACAAATCTTTCCTGTTTATAATATTAGTGTAGATTATATTATTTTTAGCTTATTAGGATTTGATCTGAAGGTCAAATCCTAATACGTGGTTCAAATTCTTAAACTATATCTTACGGTACCTATAAGTCCCCTTTTCTATGCTTATTTTTCCAGAATTTACGTTGATAAATTAAGTCATGCGTTCTTATGATACATTACTATAAGAAATAAATGACATTACAATTATACAACATTCAGAAGCCAAACCGCTCTATGAAAAATAAATGAATATTACGAAAAAAATATTGTTAAAAATATGAAAGTGATTATTATAAATCATATAAATATGATTATTGATGAATATTAAAAAAAAAAAACAAAAAAAGAAACGTATTAATTATGAAAAACTAAATTTTAGTTTTATTTACCGCAATTAGAAGTAATTTAAAGATCTTTTAATTTTGTTTTTAGTTTGTCTTAAGCAGACAAAATCAACATATAATAATACGTATGAAGAGTATGAACGGCAGATATTAAAGGAATTAAGTAGACATAACGTTATATGTTTAATGAATACTGCGTTGTGTATAAAATTAGTGGCTAAAAACATCCACCTTCTAACAAAAATTTCCTGTTTGTGTTTTTGACACAAATATTGTTGACGTCCAAAAAATTTGTTGTAAATGTTAGTTGGACAGAGCTAAAAACCAGTAATTTATTCAAAATGAGCACGTTTTTCTCTTTCATTTGGCAAGAAAAAATGTTATGTTGCGTAATTTCTTTTGGCAAACTTAATCCCTGAATTAGTTAATATTTTGTTTCTTAAACAATACTGCAGCCAAACTACATAGCGGTTTCATAAATAAGCATAATTTAAGTTAAAATTTAACTTCCTTGTTTCATTGCTAATTCTGGAACTGTTTGTTAAAATGGTAATTTTTAATTGTGCTAACGTTTTACAAAAGTGTATTATAATAAAATTTTCGTTTTTTTTTTAACTATATTACGATTTTGGTGCAAGGTTGCTTAAGTCAATATTCTACATTTTAAATATAAAACACAAAAGTACTTACAGTTATTAGTTTTACGGTTTCTAAAAAAGGAGTCTGTTAAATATCTACATTTATTTATTAATTATTTTAACACATTCTTTCTTTTTATCTATATTGTTTTACAAGTAAACTTTATTTTTTTTATTTTTAATAACGAAATAATTTCTCTGAATAAATTCTAATAAAAATTAATTAAAGAAAATATATATAAGTGGAAATTTATCAAAAATTGGTTTTATAAAGGTCATTTTAAGCACTAAACCTGTGTAATAACTGCAGAATTTAGGGTTTATTTAGCATGACATTACTATTTTTTCAACTTATGATACATTGATCATTAGAACACGTAAGAGATTTTATTGGAATAAACCTGCAATCCAGAGTGATTTAAATAATACTTCATTATGAAATTAACATTTTATCATTCAACTGCGCCGTTCACATAAATAATCACTGTTACTTACTGTTCTTTTCTCATGACCGGTTCGACATACAGAATTCTAGTGCTCATCATTTCAATCTCTAATAATAATATGACATTTACACAATTCCGATTATCTAGAAACATTATTCAAAAAGAAAGTAATATCCGAGTAAATAAATGTTTAATTTAAAATTTAATATAATTTGTTATTACAATCATTTACGTTTCGATTTTTTCCATTTCACCCGTCATTCGGTATCTCATTCTCCATAATTTCTATCGTTAAATTCCTTTTTAAATTACGCCTTCTCTCACTTTCTTCTTTTATTATCCATCATCTTACGAATGAGGAAGGAAATAATGAAATAGATTCTCTTCTTCTCTAGTTGAAATTTTCATCGATTAAATTATTATTAAATAATATAATCACAACTGAAGTAAAAGAGAAACGTAATAAATAATTGTGTGTGTTTTCTTAAAAATCATGCCTAGTTGCATATATGCTTTCAATATACTTTGTGAAGATTTCATAATTATGAAAATACTCTTGTTTTGGTTGATTTCCAATTCCTGTTATGTTTTTTAAACTCTTATGTTTTTTCCAATTGCTTAGTTCTTTAAACAGAACAGAAAAGTAATCACAGAAATGAATTCTTGACGTTTATATGAAAATAATATAAGTTTATTTCAAATTGTTTATGAATTGTCCGTTCAAAAGAGTCCTACCTTTTGGATTTTCAATATAGCAAAAATAAATAGATCAAGCTATTATACCTGTGGGTTTGCAATACTAATATTGCAAGGTATTTGAGCAAGTTTATGGACTAACTGCACATCAATTTGTATTATGAAATTAAAGAATAGAAACTAATTAATTTCTGTTGTTATGAACTTAATGAATTTAACATGCAATCTTTGTGAGATGTTATCTATTAAAGCTGTGGATTTTATCGAATAAAATTTTTAAATCCGTCCATTTCTCAAACTTTTGTTCTTAATACCTCTACCACATTTGTTGTCGTTATGAAGATACTTAAATAAATCGAATAAATGTTCTGCATTATTTTCTTTTGATATTAGTATAACATTTTAAGCGAAATTTATAGTATTTTAGCATGCAATAGACTTAGCAAAATTTAAAGTTAATTTTTCTCTGGTCAAAATACAAAAACAGAAATTCAAAAAATAAATTCGGGCACACAGTTATAGAAAAATAAAATTGACATTATTTGAGAATTTGAGAGATAAAAAAGTTCTTCATTGCAAAAAAAAAAAAGTAATAATATTCATGTGAATAAAAATAGGCAATAAAACTATTTTCTTATTGTATAGTAGAATATTTCGGACTGAAAGAAAGGGTCTTAGTTTGCCTCTGTTATCCTTATTAACAGAATACAGCTCTATTAAAATTTTCCTCACCAATCTATCTACAGTTAAATTCAAAGATTTACTTTTACAGAATCAGTATTCCTATGTTGATGAGTTCATAAATAATACTTGTTCGTTTAACTGAATTCTCTGTTACGTTCACGTAAATAAATAAAAAAAATCTGCATTCAAATAATTCCAATTAAACCCAGAATTTTAATACTGTTAAAATTCCAAAGATTCTGAATTTTTATTATTGTTGCGTAAAGGGTGAAACCGAAAAATACATTGCGAGAGCATCAGATCGATTATTTTCATCGCATGGAACAGAATAATTTCTTGTGGTATATTCGAAATGAGGAGTTAATGACCAAAACGGCCGGTTTGTACGCGTTATAATATAAGTTACACGATTGCGCAAAGCAATCAAATAAAACTATTTCGTTACGATTTAATTGCACGCATGAAACGAGTATTTTTCTCGACTTCTTTTCCTTGTATGTCCACAATCGAAACAAATAAATGAGAGGCTGCTACCCTCTTATCGATATCTATTACTTCCTGTTGTGCGTCTTTAGACCGATATTATCTCTTCTCTAGCGGTAGACTACACCGCCGCCGTATCGCAAGAGAACAGCGTGGGATGAACTCCCCCTCCGACCTATTCCCACCTAAGCTTTCACTTACATCACAATGACCGAACGACCGGATTGTGCAATCTGACCTCCAGGTCTCCGATAATACACCAGCTTCCATCGCAGTGCACCGGCCGGACGCTTTCTCTGCCTTCCTTCACACGATGCCCTTCAGCAACTTTAACAACACCCGAATGACTTCTACCACTATAACTAACTACTAACTTAAAGAAACATATTAATTTTATTTTCAGTGTTTATCAACAAGTTTAGTTTTCATGTCTTGTTTTCGAACTTACACGTAGGCTACTTCTCCTTTCATACGGAAGTAAATTTATTCGTGTCCTTTTATTTACTTATTCTTGTTTAATTTACTAAGAATAAGATATAGATCATAGTTGATCCGAAGAAATAAATAGTAAACTGATAAATCTGATTCTGAACTCGATTCTATCACTGCTACTTTCTTCAGGCTAAATACTGGAGTTTGGAGTTATACAATTTTTAGTTTGTGTTTTTATTTCATGAAACGCCAAATAACTTGACTTTTTTACGTTATGTATGTCGTTAGAAACCGGAATGAATAAACAAGAATTATGTTAGTATTATATAATCCAAGCTATTATTTTTTCTCTACTGATCGATCCATCTCTTACAAAAGTAAGTAATACGGCAACCCAGTGACAGATTCTTTTAAATAGAAGTCACCAGATTACAATCTAAGTAAACCGGTGTCAGCTTCAGAAACCACTTCTTGTAGCTCGTATATAATATGTTGTATTAAAAAAGCTTTTCTATTTATATTTCTTGTTAGTGAAACCCTACTGACAAGGCCTAATAAAAACCTTTGGTGTTATCGAATATTTATAATTATTTTAAAACCTTAGTGATAATCGAATCAGAAGATGCGCCTACTTTTTAAATCCAAAAATCTAGCTCTTCTTAATGGTTCCTTAATGTTTTTGAAGAGTATATCAACCAGAATGAGTTTAAAACATGATTATAAAGTAGTATTTAAATAGGAATCATATATATTAGCAAGGAATTGATTATTTTTGCACGAATTCCTTCTACAGTCTTCCGTATAAAAATTTTAAAATAATAATTAGATATATTGTTTCGTATAGTGTAACTTGTCAGACGTAACTAGAAGATGAGAATTTGAAAATACTATCATTGATACTACTTCAATACTATCACTGATCTTGGACAAGGAAGAAGCAAAAAAACTAAGACTTGGATTCTTTAAAAACAATTAGAAGAGCATGTCTAGGCTCTAGGCTAGTTAGTCCTAGTTAGTTAGGTTGTATATAGTGTTAAGACAAATGAATCTATAAATTGAATAATAAATATTGAATTGATTGATGGACAAAAGGTAAATGTAGTATACTTCTATGCAAACCTAAGAAAAGTAATTATGTGGCTGAAGTTCAAAACAGCTTGGACTCGCTTCACCAGCTAAGTCTCTCTCAGTTACTTCTATTTCCTTCTGTTTTTTTTTTTTTTTTTTGTTTAACCTCCGAAACCACAATTAAGTATATCTTCAGAGGGTTGAGATGAATGAATTGTAGCGTGTGTGAAAAATGACATGCCTGACCGAGATTCGAACCCGGGACCTCTTGATGAAAAGCCGAGACGCTACCACTCGGCCACGGAGACCGGCCTACTTCTACTTTCCTTGGAAAATACTTCTTCTAATATGGAAAATGTCTAATAACATTTATTAGGTTTTAATCCGTACTATGAAATTATAACAGAGAATACTGGTTACTCGTTTGTAAATAAAAGTTTATATTCATTCACTTCAAACTATCAAATGGATTTATTTCTTCTCAGCAAGTAAATAATCTAATTGAAATGAACCGATTTTTAAGTAGAGAGAAGTATTTCAAAACTAAAACGTATGAAGTGCTGAATGAAACTGTTAACCTAATAATTTATTGAGGTTAATAAATACCTATTATAGGAAAAATATTTAATTTACTTAAATATAATGAAATTATAATTAACTTTTCTATTTCTTCTTTAAGGAAAATTTCCAAACCAAAATATAATGGGTTAAACACGTAATATGCAAATCTATAACATAGTTTTAAATTTCACACTAGCGATGGAAACACTTTTAGACTGCCCATTTATCTAAATTTACAAAGCATTTTTAAGATTCAAAAGAGTATCAATAAATCTCTGGGGAATTTAATTATAAAATAAATAAACATACAGGCAAGTTTTTATAACTAATTCTAAGTGAGTAAAGTTGTTAGACGTACTAAAGAATAAAAATGTAGGTGATACGAGTAATAACGAAAGGAATACAGATAACATTCACATCAAACGTGATAATTTGAAGTTACTTCGAATGACTATCGAATTTTATATATATATATATATATATACATAAAATTTATTTTATTTAATTCTAATTAATTTAATTGCTAATTTAATTCGAATTAATAAAAAGTCTTCAAATCAAATAAAAGATAATGGAATGAGAAAAAATCAAAATTCCATTTAAGACATTTTCAGTGATAGTGGATTTTGTTTAGTTATGAATTTCTTTTCTAATAAAACTAGAAAAGTTACTATAAAAAAATATTTTCCTTATTGTGTTGAGGCAGTGTGTAAAATACGTTGTTCTTCAACCAAAAAGATACATTAATTTCTTGCTTTATAAGCTGTCCCAGCCCAAATCTTCTTATGGATACAATACATAGAAAGTACCAGAGATACATGAAGCACCAATCAGAGTTGCGGTCTCTTAGATAAAAGAAATTTTACAATTTTCTAAAAATAACATGGCATAGGACTCTTATTTTTTAGATTATTTTTTAGACATGGCAATGAATTTTTGGATTGATTTTTGACTTATTTGTTGTCTTCCACAACGTAAATATAAATAAGTACTCGTAAATATAAATAACCTTATGGAAAATAACATACAAAATAACATATGTATTTTAATATAGATATAGTGCAACATATAGATCCAAGTATTCATTTATCGTCCTGGAAATATTCGTTGGATTCATCTTTCAGATCGATTTCCTGTTTTTTTCCCCGAAACTTTCTTTTAGTGCTTAGTTATATCCATATCTGTCTGGTTATGGTACTAAATAGTACACGGTGCGGTGTAACACACCGACCTAGTCGGTGAAAGAAGTAAGAATTTAACTGAAGATTCTTTTTTCTTTGATTCTTCTTAAAACTTCTTATTTTATAAATCTTATGTTCTGCTAAGTTTCTACTTGAATTACCACAATTCAAAAGTCACTTTCACTTTCACTCTTTTAAAACTATTACTTTGACCGTATTTTTGTTGTGTTTATGTTTCTCTGATACAAATTTATTGTCTATCTTTCTCTGATATGTTTAGGGCTTGTTAGTCTTGACGATATACCTCTTTGAATAAAACTTGACTAAATACTTAGTATCACCACTGAAAATTTGATTTTTAAAAAATGAAAAATATGTTTTTATCGTTCATTAGTGTGAAGTCGATCAATTTAAGGTAATTGCCACTAATAATAAAGATTCATGCATAATACTAAAAATTTAACTGAGATTGACGTAAAAAAATAATTATTATTTTATATAATTATTTTTTTAGGCATAGTTCCAAAAATAATAATAATTATATAATAGAATAAACAAGCCATAATTATTAAGTTTATCAAAATTATTACTTTTTTTAATTTTTTAGTAATCCACCATTAAATATTTTCAGTACAAATGTTTAATTCAAATTCTTATTACTCAACTTCTTTCTCTATCACTTATTTCTCAAATAACATTTTTATATATGTTTTTTTTAGTGGCCTTTTATAATATTTATATCACAAACACCAGCACGTGAAATCTCAGTAACAGAAGATAAGAAAAGAATAATAACCTAATCGATAGACTTTTTTCTTTTAGTGTTTGATATTTTATTAATAAATTATTATTATTATCAAAAGCATAAAAATTAATTACACTGCATATTTTTTTTTAAAGATATTAACTTAAGTGTCTATCACTTAAAATTTTTAACAAGTTTAAGTACATTGTTATCACACAGATATGATTCGTTATTTTTAAAATTTCTTTATCAATTTACAATAAAGTTTAAAGTCTGAACATATCAGAAGAAACAAGAGGTGGGCAAAATATGTCCAGGCGTATTTTTGTTTATTTACCGGATCACTACTATCCTAATTACATGTAGTTTCTGCCACATTCTCATTTATTTTTATCGTATCAGAAAAATTATTGGCATAAATAACGGCTACTACTGTTGAAATATGACTCCATTAAAAACGATTTTAAGTTGCAATATATTTTGTCAAAATATTTTTTTATATCGGAACGAGACTCCGTTTTTCCGGGTAAAGAATTGTTTTCTGCTACTTTCTCGCTTTTACTATACTATACATTTCTAGAATTTTTTCCTTCATTAGAAATTAAAATTAGATCTTATGTATTTTTTTTAAATGGATTTTTTATTAATTTTGAGGGATACGTCTTTCGTTGTGAATAATTGTTTTTGACATTTTCCTATCATGTTTCATCAAAATTTTATGAGGCAATAAAGTTCAGTGAATTTTTTCAGAATTAAAATGTTTTAAATAAAATCTGTCGCAAATCTTAAAGCTTTTAATTTTAAAGTTTATCTTCATAAAATTGATAATGATGCATAATAATTAAACGACAAATCATAGTATTAGTAAATGAAAAAACATATTAAATCGACAAACAAAACAAAGACCGAGTACATTAATTGAATACATATTAAAGAGGTTCATAACTTTTTTTTTCTTGTCATCATTAACGCTATTAATATTTTTACTGATCAAAATAATGCTAAATAGCTTCGAAAGTCACTTAGAAGACAAATCTTATCAGTTAAATTAAACCACCCATAATTATTAAAAATTTGAAAAAGAATTTTCTGTATCATTAAGATTTGCAGTAACAATTTAAAAACTAGTGCATCAGTAACAAACCTAACACAACAATAATTCTGTACTGAGTAAATTAATTAATTTTAGAAAATATTTTCATTAGTGTAACTGAAACTAGATTAGTTAGAAGCGAGTTTAAACATAGTTGATCTATAGTAACCAGGCACCTCAGTTGTTCGGTTGTAAGCAGTCATCATTTGTTGATGATTCATTGCTGCTTCGGGTGACTTTAAGGAGAGAGTGGACTTTTATTTTATCTGACCTACAAATTTGTAGAGGAATGAAGGTATTTATATATAAACTGACTTGGGTGTTTTAGACCTTTCCAAACATCCAATAATTACATTTTATAATTATAAATTTCTATATGTTTAATGTTTTTATACAGAGGTATTTTGTTAAACTTTGGATGGATAATTGGCATTTAAATATAATTTACAGTTATTTCTAGAATAATGCTAAGTAGTAGTATTAATGCTAAATATTTTTTAGTATAATGCTAATTGGGCCGGCCTTCATGGCGTGAGTGGTAGCATCTCGGGCTTTAATCCGGAGGTCCTGGGTTCGAATCCCGGTCAGGCATGGCATTTACGCATACACTACACATCATTTACCTTGATCCTCTGATGTAATACCTAATGGCGGTTCTGTAGGTAAAAAAAAATAAAATAAAATAAAGTATAATGCTAAATAACTGCAGTATGGTAATTCTTAGTATAGTAGTTCCTTTTTTGTAGAAATGTTATGTTATGATAACAGATAGGAAATGAGGATTAAATTTATTCTATAGTCATTGCATAATGGAATTCATAAATCGGTATTGATGCATTGCATCAATTTTGGCTAAATTTAACTAGTTAGTGTAAGATTACTTTGTTTTCCATTTAATATGAATACTGTCTCAAGTATGCATACTTAGAAACAAAACTTAGAAAGTAGGTAAAGTATAGTAGTGCCTAGGTTTACAGTAAGGAAGTGTGAAAGGAAACACAGTACTCTGCTCTTGTTGGTAGATCTATGCGTTGCCTCATTAGACACATTTCTCACAAAAATGTAAAAGGTAGATGAATATGGACTACTCTTGGGCAACACTTACTATGAAATCTGTAGGTGTATAGTTAGTTAGAATATTTAATTTAAAAGGATCACTGAATGTAATTACAATTTTCAGGTACTTGCTTTGTTTTGTTTTATTTTCAAATTGTTATTAGTTTGTATTGGTTTTGGTGTTTAGTTTGTTTTAATATAGATGGCACTATGTTTAAGGATTAAAGTAAACACACAGTTGGTGTCCTTGTGCAAAGGGACCATATGAATCTCTTGGCCTTAAATTGGTTATGCACTATGGGTCTATCTATATTCAGCATATTTAGCTAACCATTTTATACAAATGATGTTCCATACAAGAAGACCCCCAGTAGAGTAGATATAATGCAGAGATGGGAAAAGAGCCGACCTCCGTGGCCGAATGGTAGCGTCTCGGCCTTTCACCCGGAGGTCCCGGGTTCGAATCCCGCTCAGGCATGGCATTTTTCACACACGCTACAGTTCATTCATGGGAAAAGAGCAGCTGGGGCTGTTCCCTCTGAGTTACAGAAATATGTAGTCGCCACCAAGTAACGGCGAGTTTGGAGTAGTGACGATTACTACCCAAACATATCCTTGCTCTTAGTAATCCCCCTTACCAAAT
The DNA here is from genome assembly GCA_010016005.3 of Zanna intricata. NCBI lineage: Eukaryota > Metazoa > Arthropoda > Insecta > Hemiptera > Fulgoridae > Zanna > Zanna intricata. The sequence continues at coordinate 9,137 of JAAAKQ030508040.1, read as the reverse complement.
AATTTTTAACAAATGAACGTAAAAATTTAGAAATGAAAACAGGCAGCTAATTCTGTACTGTACATTGTAAAATGTAATAACGAATGACAAAATATTATCTATTACTAATTACACAGTAAATATTTTGATAGATGGTTATTACTGTAACTTTAATTACTTACTGGAAAATGAATTATCCATTTAATTCCACAGCTAAAACATTCTCCTTGCTGTTATCATTATCTTCACTTTAATTATCATTATTACTACTGTCACCGCATAAAGAGACAATGAAAGATTCTGTCAGAGAATCTATTAACGATTCTTGGTTTTAACAATGAAATGTCGTAGTTATATTTAGATATTACTTCATTTATTATTGTCTCTTCAATGTAATGTAATGTAATGGATATATTCGTGTTCAGGTTCAAAATTATCTCGGGGTGTTTCTAGAAAAGAAAATGTAACTTAAGAAGCATCGTCAGTAAGTTCAGGGGAAGACCAGAAGTCTTCTTTGATATTCGACGTGTGTTCAATCCTGATTAAGGTCTTAACTTTAAGACCATGAGTATCCTGTATAAGAGCGTCTGCCAAGCAATTATGCTATATTTTCATCAGTATGGGTGAATAGGCTAAAATTCAAAAGCTATCGGGATATATTGTTGACGACTCAATGCCTAATATTGTTAACGGTAGCAGATGGCTACTGTTAACAATATTAGGTTGGTGGCTACCGTACGATTTCAGGGGCGGCGATCTTGGTGTATGCGGGCGTGAAAACGATAGATTTGCTTGCATCAGAAAGGAAACAACGTTATGTTCTTTTACAACCACTAAAACAAATTATTGTTGTCGATAAAATTTTTTAGTTTCATAATGATTTTTGTTTAAAATCATTTATAATTAATAGATTATACTGTCTGTTTTGTTTTTATTCCCGTTGTTTTGTGTTTTCTTACTTTAATCTTAAATCTCAACACACATCCATAACGAATATAAAATATCTCATTAGTAACATCAACATTTAGTTTAAATATAATCTTATTCCCAAACATAGTTATCGAAAATTCTAAAGAAATTAATTTTAATATTAAATTGTTTTTGATTCTTTAAACGTCCTCCCATCATAATAACCAGTTTGTCACGGAGTAAGTAATTTAACGGATTAAATAATATTGAGGAAGTACTTTCTCCATACATTACATTAGCCGGTTCATTCTGTATGACTTTTAACACTAATATTATTAGGCGTATCATATAATTAACATCGGAATTTTCATAATAAAAAAATAAATAAATAACTCTCTTTTGTTATGTTATGCATTCTAGGGATTAATTAAAGAATTTATAATTTTTTTTTATATATGTTGTATTCCATTACTAATTTTTTATAACTTGTCACTATCATATCGTAAAGTTATTGTCGGATCTTCTACCTTCTAAATAAGTTAATCTTGTCGCTAACACACAAATTTTGCACAAGCATGTCATTCTGTTGATTAGCCTTAATGATTACCGCATTCGTCTCGTTCTCTTAAGAGAAGGATAACATGCCGGTAAGTCGTAACAAATTAATCTATTCGGTGAATTTTACCGCTATATATAGTTGCACGTGTGGGTGCAATTATAACTAAAGGTCTTTTATTTTATTTTTAGAAATATCGACACGGTTTAGTCAAAATAAGAAAATCTAGCTAGTTTCAACAGCTCTTTTCTTTCATTTTAAGGAAATAAATTACCAATGCTAAAATTAGACACTACATAGTCAGATTACAGCGTCTAACGTCAAATAAGTATTGACATTTTTTTCTATCTCTTCTTGTTTCTTAGTTACAATTATCTATGAGAAAGAAATGCTTAAAAAACTACGGTATGATCAGAATTTTATTACCTAATTGCAAATTCATTTAGTGAGTTTACCTATATGGTGTCAAGCTTACTAAGAAGCACCTAACTACACAAAGAAATGAACGTATTGAATGACCTCCTTTGAGTATTTTGTGCTCATAAATAAATAAGTCTATTAAAATCTACTAAACGAATACAAAGATTTAATATGTTATATGAGTTATAATAATAATCATCTAGAATAGCTGACACTATTCTAAAAAATGTTTTTATTACCAATAAATTTTGTTGGTTATATCAACAGTTTTACAAATGCACAAGTAAAACATATTTACAGTAAATTACATATGCTTTTAGATATTAAAGTGAATCAAAAATAAATATGAATTCTGGTCAGGTTTGATACTCTTCTTATACTGCGAAACCATTTTTAAAATTATTAAGGTGACTGCGCAACTGCCTACTGCTAACTGTTACTGCCAGTGCAATTAAATAATCAAATATGTCACTCTTTGCGTTGATGAAAAATAGGTTTATCCCCTCTTTTCTTGACGAAAATTCTCTTAATTACTTTTACCACACTTTTGTACATTTTATAAATTCGGTCTGGTACATGATAGCATGCTCTTAACCCTATTAATAAGCTATTTTTCATTTAAATACAGGAGATAATTTACATAAGGATGATTAGCGAATCGGTGAGTAGCCATTCATTTACAAGTACTGCTATTTGTATCATCTGGAAATCTTATATCATGAAGAGCTTCTAGTAAAAAAATATATTGTCAGATTTCTACTGCTTAATTCCAGAAAATCTAAAAAAACAGTCATTATTTGTCGTTCTGGTAAAGATTACACATCACTGATCCTTTTATAATTCTTCATTCTTGTTTACTTTTGTATTCTTCCTCCCCCTTTACGTTATCCACAAAAAGATTTCTTCATTTCTTCCGCAGTGATTTTTTCATTCTTCATTTACCTTGGATTTTTCCATCTAGACATTGAGCCAAAAAGCCTTCTTTTCATATCCGGTTTCTCTTTCTACTTTTAATGATCTTTCTGTTTTCCCTTCACCAACAAGGCAGATTTAAATACTGTCTAAAATTCGCTAATATTGGTGGGATTTAAATTGGATAGAATCTTTTAAACTGGAAATTTGTTCTGTTCATATCATTCAACAAAGAAGTATACTTTTAATACCCCAAGAAAAAATGGGACCATTTGATTATTCCTACTAAATAAATAATAAGTTCTAAACATTCATACACTGGAAGATGGGTTTTATTTATTTTAATGGGATTATAAAAATAAAACATTCCTGTATTTTTATAATTTTAATTAATCGAAACATTGTCGATCTAATTTTTTTCAAAATATAAAATAAATTTACCAGAAAATATTACATGAATAAATAAAATATTTCAAAAAAAAGAAGATGCATTATTAATGTTGAAAAAGTAGCAAAGTGAGAATTAGAATTGAAAGAACGGAATGTATTACGATTTAATGACTTGCAATAAATAAGCTAGCTATCACGAATACATTAGCTTAATTAATTGTCATCTCTTACTTTACTAATTAAGTAGCGCTGTCACTTCTAAAAAAAATATTTAAATAATTGATAGCGAATATTTTTATCTAAACTAAAATATTTATGCAAACAAAAAATATAATTATGCAACATAAAAAATATAGAACTACTCTACAAAAGCAATTAAACATTTTAATGAAAAAATAATCCGACCATAAAGAAGGAAAGAAGGAAGAAGGAAGGAAGGTCCTTCCTTATGGAAGGACCATAAGGAAGGAATCCGACCATAGGAAAATTATCTATTTTAAAATTCGGTTTAAATTGGCATGAGTAAAATTAGGATAGGAATATACTAATTTTTAACAACTTCATTTCATTTTTTGTTCAGAAATTCTGGATCTATTCAGTTATCGTTTCTTATTGAAAATAATTTGTTATCTAAAGAAACAGACTTAAAATACTTGATGTTTATGATCTGTGTAAAAATTTGGTAATTGACAGTCATAAGATAAAGTTTTTTTTAATGAAAGATAAAATCAGATATTGTGATTTGTTAATATATCCAAAAAGGATATGCAGCGTAATGGTGATGCATTAAAAAGTTGTTCCAAAAAAAGGCAAGGACTATTTTGAAATGTAATTTCGCTAGCATTTTTTTATCTTACAAAGACGTAGTTTAAAACATTTATAAGTAATTTGAAACAGTGTGCATATTTTAAACACTTATTGTTATCTTATTTTCAAAACGATTAGATATTAAAACATGTTTTCATATAATTGTTATTAAACTTAATTTTTCCACTTAAAAAAAGCGTTGAAGTTTTAAAAGAGCTAGGATAATAACGCGCAGTAATTCTGCCACGCATTATTTAACTTTAATGATGTATCAGAGAAATTGATTAATCATGGCTTGAAGTTCAACCAGTCAGCAAGCGATTCAATCAGCTATGTTGAAGAAATCTCAACCTTCACCATCATGGAGGCCCACCTATACAAAAAAAAATGTGTTATTTACTGCAGTTCAACAATTTAGGAAAATAATTTAAAATTATTTGGTGTTCTTGAATATTTTTTTAGATAAATTTGAAAAAATTTAAATTAAAAATTAAAAACTTTTTAAAGAGTTAAATATTATTTATATGTAATGCGTTCCACTTAAAACGATGCTTTTGTTGAAATAAATTTCTACTTTTCTTAAATCTTTACATAATTTTTTTTTGTTATTAAAAAAAAATAATAATGATCATAATAAAAATAGTAGAAGTACACTATTTTTTTCATGATAATGAAACTTAATTTACCATCCTTCTGCAATAAAAGGGGTAATTGACACCCTTATTCTTCTGACGTCTGGAGTTTTATTTGTAACATGTATTGGTTTATTCTGTCTCTTCACTTACGTATGTATGTTACTGGCTTACGTATATTTCGTAAGGATATGGCTTCATAGGCATGCACGCCATCAAATCGTGTTTGCCCATGTTACTCTTCTCGTCTTCATGTGTGTATTATAAATATATTTTGTATAAACTGTGTTCATCTATTTTGTATTTTTTTTACGCCGTGCTGGTTGTACGACTGTTACGTATATTCATGACATCTGGTAGAGCGAGGGCACCAATGCCCGGGGAATACTTGGGCTGATATTTTAAAAAAATAAAAAAAACTAATGGCCCTGCGACGTGCAGGAGCAGGGAAGCAGCCCAAGTGCTGAGGATGCCTTCGTCCTGGCACACGCAAAAGTGTTCTGAATCGGAGTACTTCCGAAAACGCATGGTGGCCCCTCGAAGTGTGAGAAGGTCCCGCGGAGGGTGGTCGGGTGCACGCAACGCTTATCCGGGTTTCCAGGTATTTAGGATAGGGACGGGAAGAGTAGCTTCTCTGAGGAGGGGAATTTCGGCAATCCACAAGCAGAGGTCGGAATGCCCCAAAAAGACAGGTGAGACTCTTATGGGGAGTCCATGAAGGACCCAAGCTAGGGTAGGGTAGTAGATAATCTGTTGCCACAGAACTGAGGAGCAGCTGATGACATGCCTAACAGTAATTCCAGCTACTCTTTGGGTGTTTAATATAAAAAAGAAATTTATTATCCTGAGTTTAATAGGCTTTTCTCCCTTTACACCGTTACGAAAAAATTCAAGGATTCACTATTACTTTTTTAAACTGTTTCGTTTTAAATATCTTTGAAGAAGGACATATTTGAAATTCTACACATATAAAACCATTTTTATGACCTGGTAAAGTGTTACCTTAGTTGATTGATTTTTCACTTGTGTGCATACCAACATGTGTGGATTTTGCTTAGTGTGAATCACATTATTGAAATCATTTAAAACCATAAGTTTAATTATGGTGTTTTAAAAGGGAATTAAATATTAGAAGCTTATTACAGTGCTGTAAAGGATATTAAGACTACATTATTAAAACGACCATCTACCAAAGACCAGTATTTAATTGACTGTACTGGTTCGACCAGTACACAATTCATTTCCCTACTTTATTAACAATAACGTACAAATAGCCTCTTTACCCAATAGCCAATAATCATAGCCTCCAACTTTCTGTGCTGTTTTTAGTGTGACATTTTTTATTCTCATCCAGTTCCTCTCACTGTTCTCATTCTTTTTTCTTTCTTTAATTGCTTTAGCTAGTTTTTCTCCCACTGTTTCTTATACAATTTTTCTAGGTTTCATTGTTAATTACTTTTGCTTTCTTTACCTTTTTTAAAGACGTTCTCATTTCTGTCATAAGTACCGCATGATCACTACTGATATCTCCACCTGGTGATCTATAAGGTTTGTTAATAGCATTCCCAAACCTTTCATCTTTAAGAAATGGTCTTCTGATAGTGAACTTTGTTCCCAGGGAATTCCCATGTCTATCTTCCTTCTATGGTTTTTGAACCAAGTGTTGGTTATAAATTATTTTTTCTCTTGGAAAAATTTTAATAATTTCCCCTTTCTGTTCTCTACCTCTAAGCCAAATATTCCTAAGACACTTTCCTCTTCACCTTCTCTGGCCGTACAAATTCCAGTCTCCCATCAATACCATGCAGCAGTCCTTTTACAATTATATTACATCTTCAATATTCTCATGCATCTCTTCAGTACTTTTCTATTCATAAATATAGCTTAAAATGTTATATTAAATAAATTTTTTTCTATCCCAATCCTTAATGCTATTAATCTATCATTTATATAATAAACGTTTTGCACCTGTTTTGCTCATTCATCATAATTATTGCCACTCATCTTTTTCCTTTCTTTCTTCCAAAACAGGATATGATAATTTTTCCATTCTTCATTTCAACCTGTCCTTCACATCTTACTTCACCAAGTAATAATACATTCATTACATTATCTTCATTTTCCTTTTGAGATTCTCTAACTATCCACTCTCTAACCAAATCTCGACATTCCAAGTTCCTATTCACAATTTTTTGTTTAACTTGTCTTGTTGCTTCTTCCAGAATTAGAAGCTACAATATGTTAACTCCTGACCATTAACAGAGAAGTCAGTGTTAAAGTGTAATGCAACCAATTATTATCTAGGATTTTTAATACACTGGTTTTCTATTACCTTCTGTCCTCTAATACCATTGATTTCCTGTAGAAGTTTCTCTGCTTTTGGGAAAAATTTGCTATCCCAAGGACAATAGAGCAATCTGTATCTATACCTATCATTTTTCCATCCTTTGATGAGGCCAATGGCATTCGTAATGGGGGGAGGAAGAATTCCTTATACTGCAAGTAACTCAGTCTACCTTCATTCACTAGCCTGTTGTATATACTAGGAATTGTTAACATGTAAAATTGAAATCCCCTCTCTACTTCAGGAATAATGAGTTTCAGGATTTTTTCTTCACCAAATCTAGGTCCTTAAAGGCATTTCCTATATTTTCTAGTCATTTTGGCTTTATACTTTGTTTGGCTTCATAACTCAATAAAGATTTAACTGATAACAATTTTCTAATATCGTGAAATTTAGCTCTTGCATAATCAGAGGGTTTGATAATATTAAATTAATGGCAAAAAATGAGAAAATACCTACATAATCTATGTCGAAGGGAATTAGAAACAAATATTGTTTCGGGAAAAATTTAATTCTGTGTTAATTTTAGCTATCAAAAAAATAATATCACCCAAAATATCATTAGAAATAACATTATTGAAAAAGTTACTCCTATTCCACCAAACATTTTATTTTTGCTTCAACTCAATTCAATTTTTTTCTGGTCATAGATAAATAAACATTTCATATAAAACAACAAAAAATGTAAACAAATGAATACATGGCAAATAAAAAATCATTATAAATAACAAGTAAGCAATTTTTTCATAATTATCTTTGCATGTCAAATCATATTCATAATTGGTTTCATAAATTAAAAACCATAAATAAATTTCACATCAATAATCATAAAGAAGTTTCCTCGAAATATCTTAATTAAATACATTTTAGACATCAATAGTAAATCAAAGGTAGCATAAGTATTGATAAAGTCCAGCAATGAACTAGAAGTCATAATAATGTCGTTAAAACTAAAAACATAAACCACACTAAAAAAAGTAAAACAGTAACACTGCAACAAATAACATCAAAAAAATGAATATTTTAATGATGCATAACTTAAGAAAAGAGGCCTGGTCCTGACTATCACTATTAAATTCCTAGGTCTAATAAATGTACCTGCTTTAATCGCTTTACAACTTCCCATTTGTTTAAGAGGTTAATAGCTAGATAGCTTACATGGTCGTTATGTCTAACTTTGGTCTTAGTTGCAAATCGATGGACTTCTTGAATATATCATAACCTAAGTACTCGTGAATTTCTTATAAACCATGACTCTGTGTAACGGATCTCAGATGTAATGCATTTTGCAAATTTATCCTGGAACCATTGAATAATCTTCACTGACTAATCTGAATGATGAGTATCATATTGCTGATACTCATCAGCAATCGTACCTCAGAGTTGAATTCCATATAACCAAACCGGTTTTAGAATTACTTTGTACAAAGGTAGCTTATTAGATAGAGATATTTGCAATTTGCTGCAATAGCCATAGTCCTTAAATTTTATATCTAGCTTTTTCCTTTTTTCCTTTATGTGTATCTTCCATATTAGACGACAATCTAGGTGAATACTTAGATATCGCATACTTTCAGCTCATGGAATGAAACCTTTGTCACCTTTGGGCAGTCACCTCTTCTCATCACGAATGATGTGTGAGTCGATTTTGCCTAATAGACCTATATTTTCCATTTCTAGGACCTCCTAGCCACTCAGTTAGGAGGTCTAACCCATCTAGCTGAGCTAGGAGGTCTAACTCACCTAGAACTTAGTCGAAGCTTGAGTTGGATTATCATTGACAGCCACAATTATTATGTCGTCAGCAAACAATGCAATAGCGGTTTTGTTTGTAAATGGAAGGCCACAGTGAAAACGGAGTAGAGAATAGGGCCCAACACTGATTCCTGAGAAGCACACGAGTCATAATTTAAAATTATATTTTAAGATAAAACACAACTGAAATTTAATACTCTTCATACATATTTATTTAATAAATAATAATTTCATAATTTATAAAACAGGAAATTCAAATTAATATTAAAATAATAAAGTTTGTTGAATTGTCTATAAATTTTTACCATAGCCAATCAAGAATTTCACCTCAGAATAAGTAATAGTAATTTTGTTCTTGCTTTTTATTAGTTTTCTGTCTGAAAGTTTTCTGTCATTTAGCACTGTAACATAAACGGGTTCTAGAGGCAAGTGG
>JAAAKQ030508029.1:0-19925 GCA_010016005.3 Zanna intricata | reverse complement strand
ATGGATAAAAAAGATAATGTTGTAGTTGTTACAATGGCAATACTGCTTTTGTAATTTCCCATTATACTACATAATGACATTTTGATTTTCATAAATGAATGACATTTTTAAATAAAATAGAAGTAGATTAAAAATCTGGATAATTTTTATGTTGGGTTGTTAAGTATTGTATCGTTACAGGCAAGAGGAATTGAAATATGAAGGTTGATTTAATAACAAAACATTTTTGAAACTGAATATTCTGGAGTTTCAGTAATATGAATTTTCCAGTTGACTGCATGAAAAATTAAACACATGGAATATAACAAATTTTCTTATCGATGTTATTCAATGAACTTGTCATTTAAAGAATCTCAATTTTATGCAGAAACACATAATAATAATAATCTATTTTTCAATGATGATATATATTTACTTCTCTATAAGTGTTTCATGATTAAACTAGGGTTTAGGAATATTAAGCTAGTGTACAATGTCAATATATAATATGAATTCAACAAAATAAAAACTTACATTCTCAGTAATGTTATCAAATAAAATATTTTGAATCTAATCAAACGATTAAGCATATTTTCTTATGTTGCTAAGTTTTATTAAAGTTTTAAAAATAAGTTCATATAAAAAAATAAATAACAAAACAATTTCTGGTAGTTCAAATAAATTTAAGTTTTGACTAGCACATTAAATCAATGTTTAAATAATAAAACATTGACAACTTTAAGTATCATCACAAAAAAAAATAATTTGGCAGAATGACAGAATGTATTTTTGCAAATGAAGCTTGTATGTGATTATTACTGTTAGAAAATGATGGATGAAGTACAACATCCAAAAAAATCTTTTCTTTAGAGATAACATCTATTTAAAAAAAGATTTAATGAGGATTAACATAATAATGATAAATTAAAACTGAAATGCACCTTTAATTATGAATCTTTTAACAATAGACAGATAGAGATGGTGTGAAATATTAATTTTGTTCATGGCAAATCGCATATTTAATTCTCTTTATGGTATCTAATTGGTCAGTCTAACAACAAACTAAACAAAGAAAAAGACAGAATAGAGGCCGCAATAATAAAAAATAAAAATAGATAATTGCATTGTGACTGAGAGAAAAAACAACAATCAATGATTCCAGTTGTAATAAAATGATTTACAGTTTAACTTTAACTATAATTTCATAATATGAAATTATGCCAAACTGTGATTCTCCAACTTTTCTATAGCAAGGCAAGAAACTTATTTCTAAATCAACAGAACAATAATTTCTGTGGAGTAACTGGATAAAGTTATGTTAATTTTTATGGGATGTTTGAAAGAAAATATATTTACAATTTTTAATTATATTTCATTTTTAATTTTCTGAATTCAGTTTATAACAAATCTGTCTGAATTTTGTGAATTTTTTTTGTTAATTTTCCTTTGTACAGTATTTAATTTACCAAATTTATTGGGATAAATTATGTTTTTAAGTACAGTTAATAGACATGAGCTAGAAGTAGAGAAAAAATACAATTGGAAAATTAGAAAAGTGTGTAGAGACAAATATATTTAAATAAAATCTATCTATACTTTAATTAAATCAAATGATAAAAATGCCAATTATATATACACCCTGATTTGTATTTTAAAACCAGATAATGATAAATAAATTATTTGTTGGATTAAAAGTATATATCTATGACTTGCAATCCTTTTATCTCTTATATAGAGTGGCCCATAAGCTACTAAAGGGTTTAAACATATAACTTATATTTATAATTACTTTCTTTTCTGTTTTAATTAAAATTATCATTCCTAGTAGATAGACAGAGAAATTTACTACTAAATCGCGAATCAATATAATTGAGTTCTATTTTGGAAACCACCATTCAATAATTGAGACATAACGTGCAGCATATCATCATCATTTCAGATAAAAGCAGGTCCTTCAGAAATGATGTCATTTTGTCCACTGTTTTTGACAGCAGGGTACTGGTAAGTGATCTTCCATATGCTGATAGACTGTGTTCAGACAGAACAAATACAAACATTGTACATGTGCAAGAAAGTATTATCCACCATGGCAGATCGAATACAATCTGCTCAACTTGGTGTACCTCACACATCACTGCAATGTATTTACACCATTTGCATCTTTTCCCACACGAAATTCAACTGTACACGTATTAAAACCTGCTGGTTATCAGCAAAGATTTGACTATACAATCTGATTTCTGTAACTGGATAGGAAAGAACATGAATTTATTTACAATCTGATGTCTACTGAAGCTCATTTTCATATGTAGGAGTTTATCAACAGACAGAATTGCAAGATTTGGAGCATCGAAAATCCATGAGTGTACACCAAAATGAATTGCATTCTATCTCATAATTGTGTAGTTTGTTGTCACATTACCTCAGCAGAAAAAGGTCCTTTTTTTTTTTTCGAAGATTGTGCAGTCATACACAATCACTGGTCCACAATATTGGGAAGTACTGAAAAATGTTATATGCCCTTTTGTGGAAAATAAACCTGAATTTTGGTTTCAGCAAGATGGAGCTGCATGCAGTAGATGCAAGATAACCCACAATTTAACTTCTGAGAGAAATTTTTGGAGAGCAATTTATACTGAGATCTGCAAATAATTGACCACCATGCTTATCAGATTTGACAGCTTCTGACTTCTTGTTGTGAGGGAAGGTCTAAGAGAGAAGATCTATAAAGACACTCCATAGACTATCTAACAAATGAATAAAAATATTCACGAAGAAATTAAGAGTACAACTACCACTACAAACTAGTACTGTAATTGTAGTACTAGTACTACAACTACCAACAAAGCTGTTATGGAAAATATCTTAAAAGGAGCTCTTCTTTGCGAGGCTAGTGATGGAAACAATTTTTAAAATGTGATTTTCCTCATATAATAAAATCAAATTTCCTGTTTAACTTACAGCCCACCTGTGTAAAGACAAATCTGTTTTACTTAGATTTATCTGTCAATCTGAATATTTAATCATTTTTGATTTCTTAATCACATTAACATAAATTATAACTTGTAACTACATCACATATTTTAAAATAATTATTTTTATTAAAATAGAAATTTTCCAAAGTTAAAAACTGATTAAATACTTAATTATATTCATTGGCCCTAATCCAGTTTGAATACTAGTTCAGATTAATTAACATTAAATTATTTGAATCTTTATTTGCAACTACCAATATCTGTAGTGTTAAGTGTAAAGTCACAAATAATCTTTTTTTCTAATTCATCTCTACTCAAATATAAATAAATCACAGTTACCTTAAATATCATAACTTACAGAATTTTTAATAATTATTAATAAGCGATGCATAGAAAAAAAGCAGAAGATATTTATCAGTGTAATGAATATAAATATAAGTAGCTATAGCATAATGCAAATAAAAAATACACAAACAGAGCAAGTCAGTAAAAAAAAATCTACTCAGAACAAATCATGCATTTAAATCATCATGCTATCATAAATTTCAAACCATAATGCTAATTATTTTTAATAATTATATGCAACTGATTTTCAAACGAGTCAATTAAAATTTACAACTTTTTTGTTAGTAATGACAAATTGCATATATACCATTCCTTCCAAAGCATCATTTCTACGCACATGACAGCTGAAGATAAAAATATCCTATTTAAGATATCCAGAAAGTGGTTCAATCTGCACTTTAATTTAACAATTAAAATTATAGTTTAAGATTTTATTAAATTCCAAAAAATAACTGTAATAAAGGTATATTTTAAAATTTTCTCAATATGACTACGCATAAATTTTATTACCGGTAAATAAATGTTATACTAGATTGTCAGTACTCTGAATTTATTGGAACCAATGGTAATCCAAATTATAAATGTTCAGATAAAGGTAAAATTCCCAAAAACAAGCTTGCAGAAAAACAATAAGATAAATATAAAATGTCAGATCAATATATATTATAATAGATTAGCATATAGATTAGACATTTTAAGTTAATTTTTAACTTGAAATTATTATATAGTAAGTGTTAACTACATAGATAGTATTATAATGCTTCATCAAAGTAGTTCTCCCTTAACTTTACAATTTATATTTTCATAAATAGATATTCTAAACATCTTGTAATTGATTGAGTTATAAAACTGTTCCTGTTATCAATTTTTTCAAATCCGTTATTACATATTCATTTTTCAATGAAGAATTTAGAATATTACATTTCAAACATTTTCATTCACATTGAGGAAATCATAATATGAAATCTATATTTCACATTTCACAACAAAATTAGCATGTATTTCATGTAAATTAGTATTGTAAGAAAACAATATTGAGAATTAAATTAAAATTAATTCATCTAAGTAAAAAATAATAACACATAAATGACTTAAGTTTAAAATTATTTAATTTTTAAACTAGAACATTTTAATTTATATACTACTTTCACCATGAGAGATGCTAATGCACTTTTTGATATAAAAATATCTAACATTTTATATTATTTTGTAAAAGGCAGTTGCTAATAGTAGGTAGTTTGTGTTAAATGATTCTTCATAAGTTTTTCCATAAAAAAAGGAACAATCAAACTAATATGATTGCACTGCTATGCATCTGTGCCCAGTTAATGATTATAAATTAAAATTTTTTTTTTCTTATAGAAAGATAACTTTTCTGCAATTTTCACGGGAGAGAAAACACAATATCTTTTGAAGGCAACTTATTTAATAAAACAGAATTCAAGAGAAATATCATAAAAGTCTTACAACTTGATTATAATCAACTTTTTCAATGTAATCATGTAGTTTGAAATATATGTTTACTTCATTCAAACATGACTTGGAATAAATTTTTTTTAAAAACTTTTGTGTAGTTTAATTCAAATACAATTATTTTTCTATAACATTTTTAAATCATTTTTTCTTTATCACGAACTCTCCAGGTAACGATGAGATAAAAACTTACAACTGAAATTACTTGAAAAGAAAAACATAATAACCAAATCAGTATGCCAATTTGAAACTTTATCAATGGCAACCAAATAACTGATAATACTACAAACTGAAATAAGTTTTAAAAGAATTTATCCTAAATGAAGTTTATTACCATTACAGACCGATCAGTTGAAAAGAAAAATAGTTGTCAGATTCTATTTAAGTGACATAAAAAACAATGTTTCTCTATCAACCAATTCAAAAGCAATTAAATTCATACAAAAATCTATATAGCCCAGAATATAGATTCTGTCTTGAGCTAGAACTTAGTTTATAGACGTCAGATGAAGCTCATCTGCTGATAACCTGTTAAGCACATTTACATAATACTTATAAAAAAAAGAAGATATATATTTTCAAGAAAGGTTTTTGATTCTTTTATAAAAAACCAAAATATATGATTCATGAACTAATAAAATGAAGTATTGTAGGTATAATATTAATTTATAATATTTTGTTTATAAAACTTTTATTTACACATAATGAACAAAAAATTAACTAGGAAAGTTTAGTGTTACTATAAAATTTAAGAAGAGAAAATAATGGAAAGGTCCGTTGATCTGCAAAGACTGTTTAAATAATCTCTCCAAAAATTTTCATTCAAAGTAAAAACATAAAAATCAATCACAATTTTTTATTAATAAAGATTTTTTTTTACTTAAAGTAACAAACGTGACTAAAATTTGCAAAGCCAGAAATAATGTAATGAAAAAAAGCAAAATCAATTTGGATATAAATAAATCGGTAATCATTGAAATTTGTTCAAGGATTTTTCTAAATTCATTTCATTTAAATTATAGCTACTTCTATTTAGATTTACTTTTGTTTGACTGTTGAGTTTATTTGATAGTAGTGACTCAGAACTAATAAACATCGAACTATTCAAAAACACAATTTAAAGTAATTAAATTTCTTGACTTCTAGATTTTTCAAGATTTATAGTAAAGTTCCATTACAACAGGTAGAAGTGTTAACAAAAATACAATGAAGAGCAATATTATAAGCTGATGTAATGAATGAATGAACCACAATTGCTTAGTAATGGTTCTGTTATGCTTTTATATCTATTTTGGAGAATTATTTATGAATTTCTAGACTTCAGTTACTTGCACATTAACATAAGAAAGTAAGAATAATATATCCATCTGAAAAAATAAAACTTCACACTTACAGCTGAATAATTATGGGTCAACTCAATATTTTTAAATACATTTCAAAGCAGAGGTTAAAAAGCCATTTTTTTTCTGTTTTTTTTCTAAACAGATAACTAACTATGGTAAATACTTTGTAACACTATTTTTATATTTTAAGTTCACATGGAAAAAAATAACTTTTATTCTTTAATAATGATAAACATTTATATACTTTAAATAAAGCAAATATGTCTTACCAAAACATTTGGAAAGTTTGGTAAATTTATTAATGAACACCTTGGCTGAAATTACTCTTCCGAATGGTGAAAACATTGATGTTAAATCAGCATCATTGAACTCTGATGGCAGGTGGTATATAAATAAATTAGCCCCTTCCGGGCCTTCAATCTGCTTCTGGCCTACAGTTGCTGCAACATTATTAAAACCAATTTATTATTATAAAGTGTAATTAAAAAGGAAATATTACATATTATGTACTGTATACTGTAAAAAAATGTCTTTACACAAATGTAAGTATTATAAAAAAGAAGCAATCTCTTACAGTTAAAAAAAAAAATTGTTATCAGTCAGCGTAAAAAACGCTATCCTCACAAGACTACTTTACCTTTAATTCTTTAAATATTCAAAAATATATCTCTTTATAATAAAGAGATACATCTAACAGTAATGAAAATAAAATGTGCCAGAAGCAGAACTCAATTGTCATGTAGCCCTTTTCACACTATTGGCATTACATATTTGTTTAGATGTAACTTTATGCTGTTAATTAAATAATGGAATTTTAAAAAGGAGAGGAAGAGAGAGACTGTAAAAAGCCTGTTTGTTTAAACTCTTTACAAGGATTGTAAACAAACTATGAGAATATAATGTACTGCTTAGGTTGTATGTTGCATAAAATAATTTTGAACATTTACTGTAATAATTCTTAATTCATTTTCACTACAGTTAATATCTTATTATAAACAAATGTAATTTCTTTATGCAGATCATTGCAGGCACAATTCAGTCATATGCAATAAAAAAAACAAGAAAATGAGCACTCATTTACATAATATATCTAGTACACATTAATAAACAGGCAGGGTTTTAACTATCAAATAATAACTATCACTACTATAATATCAATAACACTTTACAGACTTAAATTAGAATTGCACTGTTGATTAAACTGATTCAGACCAATTAGTTCACTATATGTTCTTATTTCATCTTTTTATAAAAAGTTATAAGAAGTCTTTTAGATTGCTCTGAGCCATGTAAATGAATGGGCTACATTTTACTTTTAATTCTCTGATTGTAGCAAGAAATAGGATGAATAACACAAGTTTCATGCTGTACAAAGTGAGAAATCTTTATGTCTGCTCTGAATTTTAACATATAATTATTAATTACAAAGAGAATGTGGTTGTTACCGTTATCTTGTTAAATATGATTTACAATTTTGTAAGCACACATTAACATGGGCAATGAAAATTACATTAATAACACAGCTAAATCCATATGCTGAGGGACTGTAAAGACTACAGTAAAAACCAGCAGTCCACAAAATAATTTAATGATGGATTCTGATCATGGAAAGTTTTTTTGTTCTATTATAATTTCCCTTCACTACTATTACACAAATATTGGAGTAAAATAAAAAATTTAATTTTCTTATTAGTGCAGTTTTTTTTAAACCCAGTTTTAGTTAAATATTATAAAAAAAAGTTCTCCAGCAAACAAAAATACTTTCTAGAAAATTAAAAATAAATTTATACATTTATATGGGGAAAAAATTAATGTAAATAACAAAACGTTTAATTTGGTCTAAAACGTTCAGTATTAATTGTGCATTAGAAAAAGCGAAATAGATTATTTAACACAAAAAATTATACTGAAAATTCAATTAAAAAAATAAAGTTCTAAAAAAAAACATAATGGTACAAACATATATTCATGCATGGCACAAAAATAATACAATGATACAGCTACCAAGTCAAAAAAAAAACCATAAGCAACATAATAAGCTCAAACTATATAAAGATAAAAAAATTATTTCTGTAACAGATTCCCCCAACTGCATTGAATCAAGTATACAAAGAATCTTTCACAACGCAATGGGGAGTATATTAATATTGTACTTAAACAAAAGTAGCCAACTTTTCATTGTTTAAGTTTTTTTTTTAAGTTAAACAGACATCAGAATGATTGAAAAGCACATTGGATTTGAATTGTGTCTACTTACTTAGTATACCACTGTTGTACATTAATATCTATTTATTTCATAATGTTTAAGAGTTGAACCATATTTGTTTTGTTTATATGTAAAATACCAAGCTAGTACATTAAAGATTTTCATTTTTGATAATGGTTGGCCAATGTTGATTCTACTTTGGTAAGAAGACATTTGTTTATGGCTGCATCTGCTTGATCAATGTATTGTTATGCAGTCAAAGCAGTTATTTTATTTGTAAAGAGATATTGTGTTTATTAGGTGATAATGTTTTGGGTGTAATGATTCTGTTATTTTGCTTTAAAGACCACAATGAACCTATTTTTTTAAATTTATGAATGTTGCTAGTGTGATGTACTTTTTGTTTTGTTTTTCTTTGCATTATTGTGAATAGAAAGAGTCTGTAAATGTGGGCTTTTACATAATTTTTTGTGTGCTATGTATTTCATTATCCTTTTTTCTGATGAAGTGGCAATGGATCATATTTCTAAAAGCTAATAGTTTATGAGGTTGAGATGTGAATTAGTTGCTATCATTGTTAGTCTTCTGTTGGTCGTTTTAAAAAAAATATCCACTAACAATTAACATCAGCTAATGCAAGGATGAGAACAGCACCACTCACTTAAAAAAGCCACAGGACTGACTGGATGTTATGATATGTTTTAAAAACTGTTTTAATAAATTTGGATTGAATTATTATTTAAACATTTAAATATAAGAAGGGCACGGCAAAGTGAGAGTGACTCTCTCACAGATCATGACCAGGAGTAGATCAACAAGAAGAAAAAGTCTCTTGGCTGGCCCAATGTGGGATCTCGCAGCAGATGCCAGCATACCCACTGAAGCAGCAGGCCTGACTTCAAACCTGCTAGTGCCAGGAGACATAGCCCTGAAGAAAGTCAGACAAACCATCCATTCAGGGAGAACCACCTCAGCACTCAGTAGCACTGGCAGAAAATGAGAGATGCTAACCCAACATTGTAGAGCTCTGGAGCCACCACTACAGCATCTGCTATAGTGGGGACCCAACTGCTGCTAAAGAAAGGCTTGGTCCAATTTCAATGGATGAGTTGCAGCTCCCAAACTACTATTCACAGAGCCAGACTAACTTCACTGGAGACCAGCAATCAGATTTCCTTTCAATCAGAATCCTTTCTCACGGCTACATCAACACATAAACAGCCCTTTCCAGTGCCACCATTCCTAAAAGCTCTTTTCAGTGCTTCCACATAGTTCTAAGGCGCCATGTGCTATCATGGTGCGTAATTCCTGAAGTCATTCGACAATAATAAATATATATTCATTAAAAAATACTTCGTAAGATGAATTTTTTTAAACTATGCACCCTGTGTGATCATGATCTTATAAACAGATTAATCAAATTTATTAATAACTGCATTAATTACATATATAACAAACATTATAATTATTTACAATGTTATTACGTTTTACATATCTGTGTTGAGAATAGGAAATAATGAAAAAGTAATCAATAAAAGTGAATTGAAAATTAATTCACTTTTATTTACAAAAAAAACCAATAACAAAGGAATACATCAAAAATTTTTGGAGAAAAAGCACTTAATAAACAGCTGATTTATGTCAAGCAACACTTGTTTGGTTAATATACTCATGATTTATGCATGTTTCATGACAAATTATTTCTATCCTTTTGCAATACTTATATCTTAAGAAATTTTGGAGTAAAAGAACACATTCAATATTTTCAATGAATGTTTTTTCTTTCTTTTTGGAAATAAAAAGGTAGGACAATTAATTTTAACAGTTTTCCAATTTTTAAGTTCCCTACTTTGAAAAAACCACTATAAAAATTTAGAATATGTGACAAATTTCAAGAAATGTTTTTTTTGAAATTATTAAGTTATTTTTTTTCTTTTTTAACTAAGCATCATAGGAAGCCATCTATTTGTTAGAATAAACAATTCCTACAGAATGATTTTATTGACAGTGGAATGATCAATAGGATAATATTATTGAAATGTTTTCAGTATTTCAGTAGGAAAACCATAGAAGAAGCTTGTTCTGTGTTAATGAGTACAAAATTCCAGAAGGTTTGATTATAACTTACTTTAGCAACATAACAAATATATCCTCAATGGAGTGAATTTTTTAACTTTTTTTAAGTTTTTTTTTTTCAACTTCTTTTAACATCTTAAATTTGACTGCTATTGACTGAAAATGTGTCTAGTTTTGACATTTGCTTCAATCAAAATTTTTAATATATATAATTACATATAATTGAAAATGTTTAAATTAACACAACTATTTTAAAATAAAACCTATACATATTAAAACTCTTAACAATTTTTTTTTTTAACAGAAGTTCTGTATATATAAAAGGAAAACTGCTAAAATAAAAACAATCAAAAAACCTATTGTTTTCATTTTGTTGCGGTATTGTTAAATGTTGAATTTGCATTACTGAAAAAAATCCTTAAAATATATATTTAAAATAGTAAAGATCATGTCACTAGGTGTTATTACTAACACCTAGGTGATTCCACTAGGTGATTCCACCTGATATGGAATCATTACTCAAATCTTAGTATTACTATTTAATCTCTAGGATATGGGAAAGTATTAATGTGGGGATCACAAATCTGAATTCCATATCAGGAACTAAATAGCCAGCTATGCCACTGCCCTCAGTATTAGGTAATAAAAGTATTTTCTCTTTCAAAGTTAAAAATAACCGAAAAAAAATGATCAACAATGTTCCTAACATTACAATTTTATTTAATAACATTTTTCACTACATCTCTTTCAGATTAAAAATTTAATAAATCTGCAATAGATATTCTGATATAATAGTGAGAATCTAAGGAAAAATAGCTAGACAAATAGTATTAAAAAAATTAATGGATTCTTTATTGTAAATTACAGGCAATAATTCTACTCATCATTGGCTGCTTTTTTGAGTTCCAAACAAGGTGGTTTATAGACATCTTTACATTGAATATAGTCCTTGTGATTCCACAATTAATAACATAATTGAAGCTGTATCGAAAAAGATTTGGTACCATTGTAGAGATCATTTATTAAAAAATTATCTCCAGAAAGTGGGCAAATTGCTAGAAAAAAGATTACTCAGGATTTAAAGTAATAAACAACTAAAACAAGAAGCCAATTCAGGTCAATAAAATTATTAAGTTTAATATTTTTGTACAACAATTTCAGCAACTTCTGAATGGTATCTACTAAATGTTTAATAATGTATGTCACGTATTAAACCAATTTCATGAGAAAACTGGCTCACAACAGACAATGACCAATTACTGCAAACCAATTTTTTAATACATAAAAAAATATTATACATGCAAAATCTAATACTGAAGTAAAATTTATACAAAAATAATTACATCTAATAAACAGTTCTATATTAAAAAAATAAATAAATAAGCAAAGCAATAAAGTTAAGTTGTTAAAAGCAACACAAACATGTTATAGCATCTCTATTTAGGAAAATGTAACTGCCTCCAAACAAATATTAAAGTAAATTACACATTGTTATTAAAATTATTTCATTCTCAAAATACTTTTAAATGCAAAGAAAGGTAAAAAAAAAAAAATCCAGTAAAAATAGACAAATTTATAAAAAATGATTGAAAACAGCTTTAATAATTTTTATACATAAACATTACATTATACAAGCAGACACAAATAAGGTAAACATTTTTCAAAATAGCATATAAAATTATACGTTATCAGCAAAAGCTTAATTCTTCAATTACACTGTATATAAGCATCATTACAAAAAAAAAAAATTTACAAGCAAGAACTCGGCAAATTGTTTTCAGAATTTCCTTTCTACAAAGAGATTTTCAGTAAAAATAATGATTGCTCATATTCCAATTACACAGTTTGATTTGCAGCTATTTTTAAGTCTTTAAAGGAGTTAAACTGGAAATAAATTTCATAAATAATATACAGAAAATGAAGAAGAATGTATTAATTCTTCCAAAGGAAAATGGGAACCTGAACTTAAAATAATTATAATATTGACAGTATCAGTGACTACAATCAATGTTTAACAAGCATCTTTTAGCTGTACAAATGAATTAGAAAAGAAGGGAATACATTGAGGCTTTGGTATTCAGAGCTTAGAATTCAGTTGCCATAAAATTTCCCACTATCCTCAGTCATCTATTGGTTATTGTAATGCATTTAATGAAAATTTGTTGAAAATTGGTAATTTATTACTTCAATTATATGAATTAATCGTATTAATTTCATTAAACGTTTGTATTTAACCTATTATTATCTGTACAAATATATTTAAATTAATGATATTGCACAGAACAGAAAGAAATAAGCTCACAAAGCTGTGTCCAGAAAAAAAATTGAATGTTATGAAGCTATATGTTCAACTGCAGTAATTTCCATACAGCCAAATCATCAGAAATGAAAGTTTACAATGGGTTTGCAACACATCAGTCTGATACCACATTTATTTTGTAAGTTAAAAATAAAGATAGAAAGAATAAATACTATACAATATTTAAACTCTACCAGGCTAAACAAGTAATAAATAAATACTTCATTAAACTAATAAAAAGTTTTTTGCATGTTTTTTTAAAATTGTAAACCAGAAATAGAACTCTGCTTTATTATTAGAATCTATTTAAAGTAATTTTCATTAACACAGTAACTAACATTTTACTAACTTTGGAACATTTGCTAATTAATTTTAACAATTAATACTAGATGAAACTACACACTTGAACTACTGATATGAAATTTAATATTAAAATAACAGAATTACAACAAATGACCTTACAAGGATACTAAGTTTGTTTGGTCAAGGTAATTCTACAAGTTTTTTTTTTTTTTTTTTAAATGAACAAGATACATCAGAGGAAAGAGATCACAAAACGTTCAGTTGAGGAAAAGTAATGTTTATTCAGAAGTAAGATTCCTCATTTCAGCAGTCATATTAACTTAAAATGTTTTAAATATGACAGGCTTTAAAAATATGATTTAAAAAAAAAAGATATAATATAAAATTGCATCAATGAAACAATAGTGATGCATCTAGGAAACAAGATAGAATCAAAATTGAAGTTACAAAAGCTGGGTAAGGTAAGAAGTAATCAGGAAAGAAAAAGTAATTAGAAAAGAAAGAACTGTAATTGTACTCATACAGTTTTAATTATAAAAAATAGAGATTTTTTGATAATTCTGCATGAATAAAATAGTATCATTATTAATAGGCTGTAAACTGTAATTAAAACCAAAGAAAAAATATAAATGTGTGTTAAGTTAAAATTTATAGAATAATATTGTCCATGATATCACTTCTTTCATATTTAAAGAATTATTTATTTATTCTTTTTGTTATTCATTTTCAATGTTAACATCAGATTTTTCATATTTTTTCATTATAAAATAAAATCTATTATTTAACAATCTGCTGTCAAAACTTGATATAATCTTTCTTTATCAAATTATTTAAACATTTATTAGAATAAAGAAAAAGAAGTTTATTATAAACAAGATGTTGACCATTTAAAATGAACAAGAAAAATAAAATGTATGAAATATTTTTAAAATATGAAAGAAAATGACCATGAACAACTTTAATGTTACTGTACATTTTCACAGAGGCCCTAAAATTTAAGATGATAGGTTATTTTAGTTTTCATTTCCAGCTTAATTCCATTATTGACAAGTTAAAGGATTTTTTTAACTATAAATATTTCCGAAATGCAATTTTCATTTCCCAAAATAGATATGCACTGACAACACGCACTAGAATATAAGAGATGGACAGTAACAATAACAACAATTGAACAATTATGTAAATAATAATAGATCAGATTAATTAATAAAATTAATCTGATTATTAATTAATTTAATACAAACATAATATGTCATCGTTGTCTAGCTTGAGTTGTTCATTTAATATGAGACCAGGTAGGGGCCGGTTCCCATACTGCAGATTCCACCCTATAAGACATGAGAAAACAAAAATAGTATTCAAAACAGAAAAAAAACCACAAACAATATGGAAATGGTTAGGGATGAATAAAAAAAGTTAAAAAAAAAAACAAAGAATATTAAAAAAATTTACTATCTACATAAAATTTTAACCCATTTTATAAACTTAAAAATTAAAACAATTCAGTTACTGTTACAAACATAAGCATCTTTTCAATTAAGTGCTGTATCATCGGTAATTAAAAACAAACAAATAAAACCTTAAAAGAATTAAAAGCAATTTCCATAACACAAAAACAAATTTTTTTTGAAAAATATTCTTTACTTTAAAAAAAATACCTTAAAGACTAAATATGATCTTCCCTAAGCCATCAAGCCTTAACATGATCTTACAGTAAATTTTGCATAACAGCCTAGCCCTGTAACTATCTTTGATATCACATAACTAATCGTATTTATAACTTTAAATATGTTTTTACTGTTTTAAGTACTCTTTTAGGATTTAATAGCCGACATAAATTTTTATTCCAAAAAATAAGCACATTCCTTTAGTACTGTTGACATGAACGTATCTATAACTAACAAACCTATAAGAAATGGATATTACCTATAATACAAAGAATTTATGAAATATTAAGATAAAAGCAAAGGAGGAAAAATCATTAAAGAGATAAAAACTGTTGCTGTAAATTATAAGCTTTATCATCTTTTTTTTAAGAAGTTTCTAAGAATAAACAATAACTGAGAAAAGTTCTGAACACATGTCCATCATGAGAGTAGTAGAGCCTCACACCAAGATTTCAAAACAACATCTGTTGTAAATTGTATTAAGATGTTAAGAGCTTCAGTTTTCATTCATCAATATTCTGATTAAACAAAAAAGAAAAACTTTATTTTACACGTATGGTGTGGTTTACAAATCCAAGATTTTTTAGCATTTGAAAGATTGTTCACCAAATGTTATAATACACCCCTAGAATGTTAAAAAATATATTTTACACAAAACTATGCACGGGTGACAATGAAAGACTTAATAAATAAAAAAATTAAAAATTCATTTTTTAAGATTGCTAGTGTTCTTAGAATACAAAGTAAAAATATATGCATATTTTTTAACTGCTTTATCAGTAAGACAAAGACAAAGTTGGCTTGGGTAATATTAAAAAACTTTAGAGCCTCTTCAATATCTACATTTTTTCATGTTTTCTAATGAAATTTTAATTACTAAAATAAAAGATTACTTCCTTTAGAAAAAGATGTAAGCACAGTAATGGAATTAATATTAAAAAGCAAATTTTTATCTTTCAAAATTACTGCAAAATAAAACATCAATGAACTTACAAAATCTAAATAAGATCTCACATGTGAAATACACTAACTCAGGTAGAGTAACTTCTATGGCCTAAGAATAAGAAATCTGTTGCAGAATACTCTTCAATACAGAGTAACCTGCAAACACTGATTTCTTTACTTCTTGTATACAGGATATTCAATATCCTTGATTAAATAAGAAAATAAAATGTTGGTTACATTTTTTTACTTCCCAGAGTTAACTACTCACATATTTAAAAAAAATACGAACAAGATGATAAAAAATATACTGAAAATTTAAATTAAAATATTACTTCAGAAAGGACTTCATGCCACTGTTTGCAGCAGTTCTAAATGTCCTCTTTCACAAGTGTATTTAGATTCAAAATGTTTACCTTTCAACAGGTAATTTTGACTTTGAGGGAAGAAGTAGAAGTGACAAGGTGACAAATAAGATAAGATGGATGAGGACATATCACAACAAATTTAACAGAAATTCCAGAAGGCATGTATGACATAGAGCACTGTCATTATGGAGGATGAAACAATTTGCTCATTTGTCTTATCACTTTATAGGTATATCATTTTTTAATATTAAGCCATATAATATTCAGAGTTCATCATTGTATTCCCGGTAACAAGCTCAGCTTGTACAATTCCATTATAGTCAAAAAATACATAATAAGGATCATCTTTTTGTTGGTTAAACCTTAACTGGAAACTGTTGTTCACAACTAACTGACTACACTGAAAAATTGAAACTTGTCACATGTAACTGAAGTTAATAATGTAAGATATCGCTACCTGCATTGAACATTGAAGTACCTTGACTTGGTGACTAACAACACTAAGTCCAGCTTGGCAACAGCACTCACTCTATTTTTTATCTATTCATATATATTATTTCAATGATTATTTGATAATGGTTACACATTAGCTGTACCACAGAACATTAATTTTGTTTAAACCAATATAATTTGTACTCACTCGAAACTAATGAAATTCAACACATAACATGCTCTACAATTAATGAAAATAAGCCACAACATGCTCTAAAAAAATCATTCAATTTAAGTATTTTAAAAACAATTAAAATAAAAACAACGGTGTTATATGTAAGTGTTCTAGAACCTCCCTGATAAAAGAAAAACATAGCAGCAAGGGACATTTGTCCAGATTCTGTGATTAGTAGGGAGATAATAAAAACTGCTATCTTTGCATTACATTACAATTTATAGAAAACTTAATTAAAAACTTACAGTTATAAATTCCTAAGTTTACATATTCAAAATGCTTACAAATTTAAAATTATATTTACTATATATCTTTTAAATAGCTCCTAATCATAATTTTATTCTAATTGTGTGAAAATCGTAAATATGAATGTGAGCTTTCATTGTCATTAAAATAAAATTTTTTAATTTTAATTTATAGTTTATTGTTTTATTTTAATTTTATTGTTTCATTTTTTATTGTTTAACTTTGTTAAAATAATTTGTAAACTATATATAAACAATACTAAACAAACAATTAAATCATATCATACCGTCACAAATTATGACATCATATCTGATACTGAAGAGTGAGCCTTCATGAATAAGTTTAATCATGTCTGTGGAAGTCAAAACATGTAGCCGAAAATACTGCTGTGTAGTCTGTATTAAGCACTGGATTTAAGAATAAATTAATTTTTTTCAATCTTATTGCTGTCTTAAGTTTGTTAACAGAGCAATGTCATAATGCCTTGAAATTGTTTAAAAGATGTGGATGCCTTTTGTTTTACATATGTGGTGAGTTTATCATAAAATCAAATATAAAAAACATTACACCTTTAATTAAAAAAGCATATAATTTGTTTATTTGTATTCTTCGATACCAATCGCTAATGGTATTAATTCAAAAGACATACGATGTGATGAAAGACATTCTTCAAAAAACAAGTTTTTAATTATAAAAAAACATAGCTGGAACATAAGTGGTTATTTGAAAGTTATAGCTATTTTGTTAGGCATGCAGTTAGGCTATACTAAGTACATATGTTTTCTTTGCGAATGGGACAGCTGAGCTAAGGATAATCATTATGTTACCAAAGGGTGGAAGAAACAAGACAACTTAACTCCAAATTGGAGAAATATTATTCATGAGCCCTTAGTTGAACCCAAAAAAATATTTTTACCCACTCTCCATATCAAGCTAGGACTACTGAAAAATTTTGTACAAGCAATGAAGGACAGTCCCGGATTTTTGTACATCAGGCATAAATTTCCGAATGTAAATGAAGGAAAAATTAAAGAAGGAATATTTGTTAGTCCTCAAAAACGAGAGTTGGTCAAAGATGATGTATTTAACTCAATGTTAAATAATGCAGAAAGTGCAAATTGAGCTTCATTTGAAGACATTTGCACAAGTTTTCGGCAAACAAAAAATTTGACAATTACCATAATATTGTTAATCAACTTCTTACTTCATACACAGCTATGGGATGTAATATGTCTTTGAAAATATACTTCCTCCACTCACATCAGGATATTTCCCCAACAACATAAGAGACATAAGTGAAGAACACAGTGAACATTTTCACCAAGACATTTCGGTGATGGAAAGCCATTGTAAAGGAAAATGGAATACCTAAGAGCTAGCTGATTACTGTTGGGCATTAATTTGAAATGTGCCTGAAGCTACTGATAAAAGAAAAGCATAAGCAAAATCATTCTAACATGGGTATGGCCATTCAAAATTATAAATTTTATGATTTTAATTATATTTTTCCTTAATTTTTTTAAAGCATGATTTATTTAAAACTAAGGGTGATAGAAAAATTGTATTTTCAGATCTGTAATGAATGCAAAAAAGCAATTCAAGAAATGATATCCTCCTTAGGGAAACAAAAAATCCCCCTTTTTTCTATCAGTGTTATTAGAAAACTTGATTACAATTATTTGCAAATTAAATTATATTACAAAAACCTCCTTTATGAAATTAAAAAAGGGCTACTACAATAAAATAAATATGACAAAGAAAAGGTGAACATATTTGTTAGATGATTAGAAAAATAGATGATACAGCAAATTAATTGAATAGTGAATCTAATCAATAATATAAAAAGGAAAAAACCCAGTTTTAGCTTAATTTAAAAAGCTACATATAATTTTGTAAGATTATTTTGCAAAATTTTGAAATAGAATTTCACAAATTGGTTAGTATTTAGATAACATTTTAATGTTCATTGTGTTACGTACAAGATACAGTTCAAAAGTAAGGACCAATGAGTTATAAATAGTGATTGGAAACACTAATTGGTTCACGCATGTTTTAAGTGTGTAACTTTAAGTGGTCTGTTGAGCATGTACCTCCCACATTGCCATCAGCTTATTATTATTTAAATTTGCTCGACAGTGTGGTAATAACAAATCCTGCCAGATATCAAGTTCGATAGTAATTAGATTTCTAAATGCAAGAGGACAAAATGCTGCTGAAATTCACCATCAATTGTGCAAAACATAATTGATTCTCTACCGTCATGAGTAAAGAAAAAGTGAGGCATCAATTTAAGGAAAACTGTTCAAATGTTCACAATGAACAGAGAAGTGGTAGGCCTAATGTCTGCACTAACTATCTCATTGAACAAATGAAAGCAATAGTGACAGAAAATCTTTGTTCCACGATTAGCAATCTTTCTCTAGAACTTCCAGAAATTTCAAAGAAAACACTGTTGAGAATTGTGTCTCACACTATTGTAAACTGTAAGCATGATGGGTGCCAAAAATGTTGAAAAGGTAAGTCACAAAAATCACAGAATAACATCTGAAAGGGCTTATCTCAATCGCTTTAATGACAAGCAGGACAGATTTTTTCCTATATCATCACATGGATTTCATAGATAAATGCCGAGACAAAACCAATCCATTCAGTGGTGTCATTCTGGTACTCCTAAACAAAAAAATAATTCAAACAAGCCAGGAAAATCATGGCAGCTGTACTCTGGGATGAAAAAGCGTGTGCTTTTGATTGATTTCATCAAACCAGGAATATCCATCAAATTACAAGTTTATTGTGAAACACTATTTGTTGTACCTTCAAACCTGATAATAGAGAATGCTGAGATCAGGAATCTTTTTTCTTCACAAAAATAATGTCCACACACTGCTGTATACACAACAGAAACAATTTAAAAATTCGGATGGGAGTTTTTATTTACCCCCTTACAGCCCTGATCTCGTTCCCAATGACTATAATATCTTCCTACACTTAAAAACTGGCTTGCATCTCTGCGATTCAAGGAAAGTGAAGAGTTGA